>JAYESD010000002.1:192701985-192943118 GCA_036927565.1 Tuctoria greenei | reverse complement strand
AATCAGAAGCTTAAGGACATGGTTTTAATCATACACAACTTCTTCAAGTTCATATATAAGTGCATTGATAAGCCATATTAAAAGAAGAAGTGTGATGCATGCATATTCTCTTGATCTTTTCTCAATTTACATTTGTTCATAAAATTCAACATGTTAGTTGATTACTTGATTAATTCATTATGATGAAAAGCACTTGTGATCATGCAACAAGTTCAAAACAACAAAAAAGTTCAATCATGACCAGATTTAGTGTAAGTAATTATTCCAATTACTAGTCATGGCAGAAACTACAAAATGTATAACATGAGTAATGTAGTAAGAACTTTCAACATGTAAAATGAATCAACAAAGTCATATATGTATGAAATACTATGCTCATATTATTTTAGGTTCAGATTCACACATAGACTTCCCAAGTTTCAAAACTCCCCCTCAATTTAAGCTATGAGGATGCATACAACTATTTCACAACGAATGTATCAAAAATGAGTGAAATGCAATGGTTTTCTGAAAATGTTAGCCAATTGTTGTTCGGTATGTACATGGAGAAGCACAATGTTTCCATTTTCAACATTATCACGGAGAAAGTGATACCTAATATCAATATGCTTAGTTCTAGAATGTTGCACAGGGTGTTTAGCAATTCAAATGGCACTAGTGTTATCACAAAAAAGTGGAACACTATCTATATCAACCCCATAGTCCTTAAGTGTTTGAATAATCCAAAGAATTTGTGACCAAGCACTAGCAGCAGCTACATATTTAGATTTGGCTGTGGATTGTGCAACTGAACTTTATTTTCTAGAGGACCAATCAAAAAGTGAATTACTAAGAAAATGACAAGCACGAGAAGTACTTTTCCTATCAATCCTACAACCCCCAAAATCAGGATCCGAAAAAGCTTTCAATGTAACGGTTGAGGAAGAGGGAAGAAAAATGCCAAATTCTTGAGTTCCATGTAAGTACATGAGAATCCTTTTGACGGATTGACGATGTGAAGCACGTGGGGAAGCTTGAAACCGTGCACAAAGACATACACTAAATTGTTTGTCCGATCTTGATGCCGTGAGGTACAAAAGTGATCCGATCATGCTTCTATATTCTTTTTGATCCACGGGTTTACAATCTTCATCAAGTTCAAGTGTCGTTGCTGTTCCCATTGGTGTCTGAAGAGGCTTTCTTTTGTCTATGTTGAAGCGCTTAAGAAGATCTCTTGTATACTTTGTTTGATGCACAAAGGTCCCCTCCTTAGTTTGCTTGATTTGCAGCCCCAAAAAGTATGTGAGTTCTCTCATCATACTCATCTCAAATTCTGAACTCATCATAGCTCAAAACATGGACACAAGATCATGATAAGCACAACCAAAGATAATATCATCCACATACACTTGAACGAATAACGATTCATTGCCATTCTTAAGCACAAAAAGAGTTTTAGCAACCATGCCCATGGTAAACCCCTTTTCTATTAAGAATGTTTTAAACCTGTCATACCATGCTCTAGGGACTTGTTTGAGACTGTACAAGGCTTTGTACAGTTTGTAAACATGATTAGGAAAATCTAGATTTTCAAAACCTAGTGGTTGCTTGACATAAACCTCATCATCTATATAGCCATTAAGAAAAGCACTTTTAACATTTATTTGATATAACTTGAAACCTTTAAATGCAGAAAAAGCTAACAAAATGCTTATGGCTTCTAATCTAGCAACAGGAGCAAAAGTTTCATCAAAATCTAGACCTTCAATTTGTGTGAAACTTTGAGCATCCAACCTAGCCTTATTCCTAATCAAAACACCATCCTCATTTTGTTTATTTTTAAAAACCCATTTAGTTCAAATTAATGTGTAACCTTGAGGTGGAGGTACAAGTTTCCAAATATTATTTCTTTCAAAATTTTCTAACTCTTCTTGCATGGAAATAATCCAAGATTCATTAGTGAGTTCGTGTGATATATCATTGGGTTCAAAGGAAGCAACAAAAGCAGAATGAGCATAAGAATTAGGGTCGGAAAATTTGGATCTTGTAAGTCGTTCATGCAAGCTTCCAATAATCTGTTGCGGGGATGATTCTTGTAAATCCTTAGGGGAACAGATGTCTCACAAGCTTCTTCTTCTTCATCAGGTTCATCGCAGATTGATGAGCTTGTGGCTTGTGGACGATCAGGACCAGCAGAGATGGTAGTCGGAGCTTGTTTAATGTTCGTAGCTAGACACGTGTCAGCTTCAGAACTATCAGGCAATATCATCGACTCTTCTTCTTCTTCAAAAATACCCTCCCCCCTGAGGATATGGATCCAAACCTGCAATGTTTGAGCTAGTACCTGGGCTAGCTTCTTTAAAAGACACCTCACAAGTCTCCATAATTTTGTTAGTGTCAAGTAAAAGCACATGGTATCCTCTAGTATGAGATGGATAACCAAGAAACATGCCATCAATGGATCTAGGTTTAACTTTATCAATATTACCATGTTTCTTAACAAAGAATTTGGAACCAAAGACCCGAAAGTGTGTAACACTAGGCCTATGTCCAAACCGGAGCTCATATGGTGTTTTACCTAGCTTAGCGCGCAAGAAAACACGATTTGAGACATCACAAGCAGTTGCAATCGTATCAACCCAAAATTTCCTAGTAGTTTGATATTCATCAAGCATAGTCCTAGCCATTTCAACTAAGGTTTTGTTCCTTCTTTCTACAACACCATTTTGTTGAGGTACATATGCTGAAGAAAATTGATTATCTATTCCATTTTCAGCACAAAAGTGATCAAAAGATTGATCTTTAAATTCGGTTCCTTTATCACTTCTAATTGCTTTTAAAGATCCTGCGTGACCAATTGATAATATAAGAAATGAAGTTCTAAAGTGACTAAAAGCTTCATTCTTATATGCCATAAAGTAAATCCAAGAGTATCTAGAGTAATCATTAACAATCACAAGAACATATGATTTACCTCCGAAGGATTGAACACGTGAAGGTCCTACAGTGTCAAGGTGCAAAAGTTGACCCGGTTCAATTGTCATGATCATTGTGAGAGGAGTATATGAACCTGCAATCATCTTAGCATGTCTACAAGAAGAGCACACAATTTATTTGTCCCTTTTAAGTTTAGGCAGCCCACGTATGCGATCAAGAGCACTAACACGCGTTAGATGATCAAAGCCTACGTGACCAAGTCTACGATGCCAAAAATATAAGTCCTTTGAATCATTAGCAACTAGACACCTATGCTTGGAGGAAGACATATCAAAATCAACTTTAAAAATTCTTCCAAACCGAGACATGTTAAAAATAAGCTCACTATTTGAATTTACAACTTTGTAGAAATTTTTAGTGAAAATAATTTCCAGATTTTCATCTAGCAGTTGTGAAACAGAAAACAAGTTGTATTTAACATTTTTAACAAGTGTGACATCCTTTAAAGTGTAGTGATCATTTACTCTAACCGAACCCTTAGCAATTATAGGGGTTGAAGAATTGTTGGCAAACGTGACATTCTCCACACGTGACACAAAAGAGAGGGAGGAGAACCATTCTTTGTTACTGGTCATGTGGCGTGAGCAACTTGAATCCACAATCCAAATGTTCTCCTTCCTCAAGCGTGTAACCTACATAGAAGAACAATACGTCAATGACTAATTACTGGGGTTAGTCAAAAGGCATTTAGGAATCCAATACTAAGTCACACAACATGCAGCAGGAAAAACACGCGAAAGCTGAGATAAAATAGCAGGTTTATGAGTCAAAGTTTGAGATTTTTTGTTCTTAACTAATGACCTATAAGGTGTTACTTGTGTAGCACAAAAGTCAGTAGCTCCGGAGGCAAAAACAAAAGGTCCGAAGGTAAACTTTGAATGTTTTTGACTCATAACAGCAGGTTGCATGTTCTTGACATTCGGTTTATTATGTGCAACAAATTTTGTATGAGAGTTATAAGATCTAGCTTGCATTCTTTCCTTTTTATGTTGTTTAGCTAGTATATAACAAAAATCTATGACATGACCATCTCTACCACAATAGGTACAATGAAATTTAACTTTGTGTTCATGTCTAGATGAGCATGCAGTATGTTTATTTAAACCCGAACATGACAACACCCCTGAAGATTTAAAAACCACCTCTTTTGGATTAAGAACTGTTTTAATCAAACCAGTTCCTAATGACTTTACAATTTTAGGTGGATGTGCTTTAGCTTGAGCATGAGAATCAAGACCTAAACCAGTTTTATCATTGCATGATTTGGATGAATTCAATAGCAAGTTTAGATTTTTGTTCTCAATACAAAACTGCTCTAGTGTCCTATTCATGTCATCAAGTTTCTTAGACAATTCTAGGCAATTTTCACATGAACTTTTCTTTTTAATTTGCAATTAGAACAATATTTAACTTCATGAGCACGTAAAGCATTGTTCAATATTGAAATTTCATTCATAACATCTTTTAGTTTGTTTTCAATATCATTACTGGTAGAACAATGCAAATCAATTGTAGAGCAAGAAGCATCTTTTAAGTTTCTGTCATTAAGTGCAGCAAGATTTTTGTTCTTTTCAGTCTCTAACTCAATTTTATCAAAAGTAGAGTATTGTGCACTTCTTAAGGAAGACAATTGTTCATATATTAAATCGCATGAGGAACAAAAATCATCATTAGGAATCAAGGCTTTCAAATGATTAATTGCAGATTCTAGTGACTCAATTTTAGTAGCATTGTCCCTAAGATCTTTGTCCTTTTTCTTAACAATAACAGTTGCACGGAAAATAGCATCACACATTTCATCACAGGTAGGACATACCTCTTCGTTATCACTGTTGTGTTCTGCATCCTCCATACTTGATCTTGATTTGCCCGCCATGAAACACAAATTTACCAGATCATCTTCATCTTCATCACTTCCAATGTCTACATCACTCGAGGCAAGCTTCTAAAGTGCGATGATGAAACTATTTATTAGTTTGCGTCCTGTAAAACCCTTCTTTTTCTTGTTGATGTTGCCAGAAGAGGACTTGACTTTATTCTGCTTTTCATCACGGGTAGGAGAACCTGAAAGGTAGGGCAATCCGTACGAAAGTGTCATGTTTTACCACATTCAAAACATCGTTGAGGTCCGGAGCTTCCTCTCCTTCTAGTTCTCACATTTTGCAATGCTTTTGAGAACCGAGTAGACATGAGAGCTAGCTCCTCTTCGGGAAATTCTTCAATCTGTTCCAGGGTTAGTCAAGACAGCAAAGCAAGTGTATTGCTAGATGAATATTGACTGGATCTAGGGATATCATGTTGAGAAACAAATGCAAGACTTATTTTGGTTCTTACGTGAGATTATGTCAATTTCATGAGTTTTCAATTTAGAATATATCACATCTAATGTAATTGAACTCATGAAAGTAGATTCAAGAATAGATGTGACTTTCATCTCCCAAATTTACATATCTAATGCACTTAACAGTTGTCTAGCATTTTCAGCATCTGAAAAATCAACATTGACACTATGCATGTTGCTGAGAATTTTATTAAAGCAAGCAAAAAGGTCATCAATGGACTCAGCCGGTTGCACCTCGAAGTGCATGTATTCTTTCTTGAACATATCCTGCTTTACCTCCTTGATCGTGTTGGATCCTTCGTAGTAGTCACAAAGTGCTCTCCACATATCGTACGCCGATCGGAGGTGTGCAACACGGTCGAAGTCGCTCTGAGTTAGTCCTTGGATTATCAAGTTGCGGGCTTTGTTGTTGTTGTCGACATCTCTTATGTTTGTAGCAGTGACTTGATCGTTCGGCTGCACGTCATAAGGCTTGTACACATTTTTCCATATCGCGAAGCCTTGTGCCTGGATAAAAGCGTCCATGCATGCCTTCCAAACCTAAAAATCAATACCAACAAACACACAAGGTTTTGCCGAGTATTTCTCCATGAGGATTAGTCAAAAGAACGTGCGAATCACAAAGATTAGAGCACTGTGGCTCTGATACCAGTTGTAGGATCAAAAAAAGCACGTGTAAAGCTACTAGAGGGGGGTGAATGGTAGACTAAAACTTTTCAGCGGAAGCAATGAAACATCCCTCGATAGAAAACCGATCTATTAAATGTACCATGTGTGCGACTAATCTAAACGTGTTAAATTGTGACAAAACTAATATAGATTGTAGAGAATCATGTCACGAAGACATAAAAACAAGAATCGTGAAAATCCGTCGAGAGAAACTCAAGTTACGATCGAAAGATCGTACAAAGGTCAATATGTCCTACGAGAGAAAAACAGTTCTGGAACACTGCAAAGAAACTCGTGTAGATCAGAAACCGCAAATCCAATGACCTTGAAATTTTTATAGATGATAGAAAATAAAGTTGTGAAGACAAATAAAAAAGAATCACTTCAACCAGATCTGTAAAACTCAAGTTATGATAAAACCACCGAAGCAAGGTAGTGTTGTGCACAAACTCGACGAGAAAGACTTGAGGAAAACAACTCGGACGAACAAGGCACAAAAGATCCTTTGAACTATGAATTTTATTCAATAGAACACAAGAGAAACAGCCCAAAAGTCATGCACCACGAGCTCTGGCCTCCATTGCTTATATAACCAGCCCTTAGGCCAACTCAAACTTAACTAGGACTCTAAACTTACTCAATTCACGAATCGAAACATCCCATAATTGCTCAAGACTCTTCTATACGCAGATAGATGCAATCTTAAGACTTACAAACACGATAGGAATGTATCCCACATTCCTAAAACAACTCAAATTCGTGACCCACACGAAATCCTATCATAACCAACTCAAAAATTTCCATATTTGAGTCAAACACGACTCAGCCGCACCCTGAGTTCATAACCTTGTCAATTGGACCTTTCCGACCAATTCCTTATGTCCACATCTCTTCATCACGCCTCAGAACCATGTAGCCATGTCCATGCACTTATTGCAGACGTGCAAACATCTTCCAGCGACGTCCACGATACCTTCATATGCATTGTTCTTGATTCAAACATGTTGCGCAACCTCCCGATCAACCCAAGCACAATTCCTCCCCAACTTGGTTGTTGAACCTCATCTTCTCTAAGACGAGTTCAATGGATCCCGTCACCAGCCATGTCTTGAACTCAAGCAACACCTGGACATGAATAAACAACCAATCTTTTGAGCACAAGTCCTCGTCTTGACTCTTGTTAGTTTTGATAACCACAACACCTTACATGAGAACCTCACATAAGTATGTTGCAAACCTTAGCAAAAAGATATCAACCATAACCACCAAAACATACCTAAAACTTAGTAAAAGAAAACTAATCAAACTTTCCATAATCCAAAAAGAAAGTTTGAAACATTGCAAATTAAAAGCAGAACCACTATGATCAAGCTCCGAACCTTGCCAAAGCTAACCAGACCTTGAACCGGAGCTTACCAAAACTAACAGGATCTAGCGCTGGAACTTACCAAATATAGTAGGACCTAGCGCCGGAGCTAACCAAAGCTAGTAGGACCTAGTGCCGGAGCTTACCAAAGCTAGTCGGACCTAGACAAAGAAGTCAAACCTTATGATGGACTTTGCCGGAGCTACCCAAAATAAGCCGGACCTATCGATGGAACTTGCTGGAGCTCGGACCTAGTGTCAGACCTTGATGATAAAGGTGTTTTGGTAGTATTCAAAATTTTTATCACCATAGCCAATGTATTCAGCACACAAAGGTCTCACACATAACCATTGCCGGAAAAGTGATCTCGCAGGGTTAGTGCAATGAGCTTAAATAGCCACAAGGAACAATGTGTCATTGTTTTCCTTTGATGTGAATTTGATACTCACTGCATACTGGTTGCAGAAGATTGCTTCTTCCTCAAGGCGATCGCAGTTCCATGTTAAGATACCACCAGAGGACCCCACTAAGGGTGAAAAAGCAAATTGTCGAAATTTCTTGTGAGTTATAGAGTGAATCAATGCATCATCAACTACGTGTTTGTTGGTTTCTTAGATACATATAATGTCATAGTGCGAGTCCAATGTGGCTGATTTGAACGCCTGCAATTTGACTAGGGAGTCCAGTCCGCGGACCCACTTACAATCTAATTTAATCTAAATACTCTGAAAAAAAGGATGTTGATATTACTGCAGACCCACTTACATATTTGAGGTATTAATTACCTAACTCTGTAGTTGAATTTATTATTGATTGCTGAACTTAACATTATGCATTTTGGAAAGCATGAATCTTTCAAAATCTTCTTCAAAAATCATTTAAAATATATTACATAATGTATGCAAAATATTATTCCACTAAACTACTTATACAACACTCATGAGTTATTCGATGAGATTATTTCACTGAAACCCATCCTTAAATGGTTAGGTTGTTTTCAGAGCTGGTCCTAAGATTTTGATGGCCCAAAGTAAAAAAAAAAAAAAAACAAAACCCCTCCACGCTCATTATGGAAATTATTACCAATAAGCACTTAGCTTACACCTTAAAGTGATGTGCCATCCATATAGAATTCAATGTATCTCCTCTTTAATAACATCATCTCCTAATATGTTTTTCCTTTGTTGTTAATATGACCCCATTTTTTGGAGAACAAATATCTCTAGGAATAAAGATTGACTCATAAATATTTGTTTGTTCCTCCACTACAATTAGAGGTAGCTGTCTATTATATAATTTATAGATACATTTGTTTTGATATCCATATATATCAACCCTTCTATTTGTTTGTATTTTCACTGAAGCATTTGTATGTTTGTGCTGAGTGAGGAAGCCATCAACATATGTTTTGAACTAGAATGGTGAATGTTTCAGACATGGTAAAACTTCAGTTCGTTATACCACAGGCATCATAGGACTCACATCTACTCACGCGCAATCTCATTAGTGGTAGTGAAAGACATTTACCATTGCTTATACTATCATATTAATTAGACGTTTGATTTCAGATATCTCAATCTCAAGTTTCGACATCCATGACTCGGAGTAATAATTAATATTGATTATTCAATTTGTGCTTTTGTTGATAGAAATCATCCATGTCAAGCTATATCTCCTTGAATCAAGGAACTTTTACTTTCATTGTATTATGCACCTTCTTTCTATTTATCATGAATTATAGTTTATCTGAATACTCTCAAAGAAAAAAAACAATGATCACACATTTCATTTAGTATACAAT
Source organism: Tuctoria greenei (assembly GCA_036927565.1). Classification (NCBI taxonomy): domain Eukaryota; kingdom Viridiplantae; phylum Streptophyta; class Magnoliopsida; order Poales; family Poaceae; genus Tuctoria; species Tuctoria greenei. The sequence goes on along the minus strand of JAYESD010000002.1, from coordinate 192,933,965 downwards.
TCAAAGATAGTTGATTTTATTCCATGCTCATTTTGATATATCAGATATTAATTACCTATATTGTATTGAAATTTCTTGTTAGCTGTTGAACTTAACCTGATGCATTGTGGAAAAGCATGACCTTTTTCATCTTATAAATTAATGTTTTAATATATATTAAATAATTCATGCATTTTTTTATATTAACCATGCAATAGAAACCATAATATTTATCGGGGACCAAAACAGTAATAGAGAATTTCTTACTTGCCACTGGAAAATATAATTTTCCTTTATGTGCCATTTTACCCGCCATTGATTTTAATTGTTTCACACCTTCAATGCCAATTTGCAAACATGCATGACAAAATATGATGATTAGAACCTTCAGTCGACTCATTTTTTATTTTAACTTCTATTATATGGCTTCTTTAACAGACTATATATTTTCTGGATGCCTAATATCACTTTATGACCATACTTCTTTATCTGATTGTACATCTTCAACCTTGTGGTATCATTTTATTTTGAGGTATATGAGCTTATATTTTTACTTATTAAGACAAAAATAAAATATTCACTATGATGAAAAACTCATAAAATTAGAGCCTCTGAAGATAGATATATCCCAATGATGTAACCTAAATGATATAGATGGGACGGAAATCTAAACAACAGTAAGTAAGAGAATTCTATACTTTTATGAAAAATAAGAATAATAAGTTCCAATGGCTTATAGGGAATTGTGCAAACTTTAAATTTATGCAACAGAAAATCACACCATAATATCATCCATGACATATTATTTAGTTTTATCTCAAAATTTAAAATGCTACACAGTTAGCCTCTAGTCTTTGAGGGAAGGGGATGTAGAACGGCAACAACAAGGACAACGTGTCCACAAACCATATTTGTGTCTTCCCCGATGACCTGCTGCATGCGTTAAGTCCTCCAATTCATTCTAATCTAGGATGCCACAGCGACAACCGTGCAATCATGGCGGTACCTGTGGTGGCGTAGGAAATCATTATAAATGTCAAGACACATGCTTTTATTAGGCCTAAGCAATCACTGCACTACAGGAAACTCGACCATTTGCGATGGCCATATTTATTTTCGATGGCCGGCCGTCGCAAATAGACTAACTTGCGATAGCCCGCAAGTGGCTGTCACAATTTAGCCAACCGTCGCAAATCGAAGCTCCACATGCAACAGGGATCCCAAAGGCTGTTCCAAATAAGGCAGCCGTCACAAATAAGTAGTTAACTTGCGGCGGCCCAATCAAAGACTATCGAGAGTTACGTAACCAGCGGTGGCTAATCCTAGGACCATCGTAAGTTACTGTGGCCATCGCAAATTGTCAGATATACCCCCCCGGCCAGTTCGGCCCGACGCCATTTCACTTAGATGCCACCGCCCTCGCTCGGACCCTCCCGCGCTGCTGCCCTCGCTCGCTGCTTCCAACACCGGTGCCCGCACTCCATTGCCCTTCCTTCGATTCCCGCCTTCCGCCACCCGCTCTCCTGCGCCCCGCCCGTTCTCTGGAGCCTGCCATCTGCCGCCCCCAGGCGCGCCGTGCAGCACGGCGTCTACCCAGCCCTCGGCACCTCCGTCTGCCTCCCCGCTGAATCCTATGACGCCTCCCCCGCTGCCTCCTCAGCGGCAACAACGCCTCCCCTGCCGAGCATCACTCACCCGCGCCCAACCGCACCTCTGTAGTGAGGCAACAACGCCTCCCTCGACTCCTCCAATTAGGGAGGCACATGGATCCTCCTCCATGGATCCCCAGTGAAAACCGACGCTTCAAAACTCGTCAAGGTCAATTCGATATGCTAAGCGTTGAAATTTTGCAAAGTGTTCAATGAATGAATGATGATTCGATATACTTAGTGTTGAATTATGCACATTGTTCAGTGAATGGATGATGTTTTGATGATTGTTTGTTATACTTAGTGTTTTGTTATGCTTAGGTTTCAATTATGTCTATAATTAGGGTTGAACTAAATTTAATTATGTTTATACTTACTGTTAAATTATGCACATTTAATTATGCTTGTGTTTTGTTATGCTTAGGTTTCAATCATGGTTATGCTTAGGTTATGCTTAGGTTTCAATTATCTTTATGCTTAGGTTTCAATTAGAGATGAATTATGTTTAGTTTTACAATTGATGACGTGATGAATTATGTTTAGGTTTACAGTTTCAATAGATGATGTTTAGGTTTATATTAAATTAGGGTTCAATTATGTTTATTTGAATTGTTTGAGTGTTTATGTACTATATGTACATATAAACGGGCTTCGGGTCGGCTTGACCCAGCACAACCAATTTAGGGCACAACAATGCTCATTTAGTAGTAAAGGTAAAGCATACGTCTAGACGGGCACAGACGGGAACGAGGATGGGACGACCAGCACTCGCAGCGTGTGGACGACAAGGCCTCAGAACGTACGATGGCCTAAGCCCTAAAGCCGTGGTAAGTTAACAGCGGGTTACAACAGGGCATAACGTACCCTTTCTCATTTCCTCTGTCTTCTAAATGACTCGAAAATGAAAGATTAACGTAACCTGTACAATACTCGTTTCGAACCGGCCCGTCTCACATGCGTTACGCATATGAGGCATAGCTTGTGATGAGATGCGGGTCTGGATCTGGTGGAGATTTCGACGACATGACACTGTTGTTCTCTACAACACCATTTTTGGACGTGTAGTGGAGAATAGCGGGATTATGCTGCCATAATTTCGTCCGGATCTAGAACGCGCGTCTCGTCATGAGCACGCTCTGCTCCGTCACTCTTGCGAGGATTTAGGACCTATCCTAGACAATAGATGTAGGGCAGTGACATTAAAGAAAGTATGAAATAACCATAACTTCTCTGACTTTATACTACAGATTAGCCAAACATGGGTGAAGACCACAGTTGGATGTCTACTGTTTGGAAGAGCAGAACTGGTGATCACTCGGATGAGTGGTTTGCCAAGTTAGAATAATTTTTTGATCGAGTATTTTCGTTGTCAACGGATGATAAGGTGTGGTGCTCATGTAGGAAATGCCGGAACACCAAGTTTTTGAATAGAACGAAACTTTGGATTCACTTATGTTGAAACTTCGTGCAACATTATGAGGTGTGCACCTTCCATAGCGAGACTAAATATCGAGTCATAGAAGAATTGGATGAGGATGATGATAGCACGGGGGTTGATAGGATGGATGAGATGCTAAAAGCTATGGAAGCAGATGGTGCTCTTACAATGGAGGCAAAAAAGTTCTTCGAGCAGTGCAATGCATCGGAACAGCCGTTGCATGAACAAGCGGATGTGACCATCCTTTCTTTCGATGGCGATTAAGTCTTAGTACTTTTTTTCCATCAACTGCTACAAAGATCACGTGAAATTGATCTATGATATCCTTCCACAACCTCACAAAGCTCCAAAGGATATGTATCAGTCGAAGAAATTGATATCTGGTCTCGGTATGGACTATGAGAAAATTGATGTATGCCCAAACAACTGCATGCTATTCTAGAAATAGCACGCCAACAAGAACATGTGCTTAAAATGTGATAAATCGAGTTATGTCAAAGTTGTAAATGATGATGGCGATAATGTGATGACAGATGTCACACATAAGGAGCTTCGTTACCTGCCCGTAACTCCTCAGTTGAAGCAGTTGTTTTTTTAAAAAGAATCACAAGACACATGAGATGGAACAAAGAAGGTGTATGTGAGAACAAAAAATTCTTGACGCACCTACCCGACGGTGATGCATGGAAGGCGTGGGACTATTTTGATCTAGAATTTTCTTATGATGCGAGAAATGTTCGCATCGGGTTAGTGACAGATGGATTCTCACCATTCAGTACAAACACCACACCATACTCCTGTTGGCCTGTCTTTGTTATTCTGTACAACCTTCACTGCCTTTTTGTATGAAGTCCAAGTTTATGTTCCTCGGCCTCATTGTGCCTGGGCCGGATCATCCTGGGTCATGTCTCAACGTGATGTTGAAACTGCTGATCGAAGAATTAAAAATGTTGTGGACAGGAGTTGAAGTGTATGAAGTGTTAAAAGAACCAGAAATTCAACCTTCGAGCTGCTTATTTATAGTCTGTCCATGTTTTCCGGATAGAGCATTCACGGTCGTCTGAAGTGTGTGATATGTGCTTCGGACACAGTTTGCTTCTGACTAACTCATGGAGGCAAGGTATCTTTCTTCGATTAACACAGACATTGGCTGCCTCCGAATCACATATTTAGGCAACAGAGGCATGCCTTCAAAAAGGACATTGTTGTCACTAAAGGACAATCGAAACGTCTTAACGGGTAAGAAATTCCTGATATGTTGGACAAACTGGTGCCGGATGAAAGTTGTCCTGGATATTTTGTGGGTTACAGAGAGGAACACAACTGGAGTCACACATCTGTAGTTTGAGAGCTATTGTATGTGAAGTCGTTGATTCTAATGCACAACATTGATGTCATGCATCAGGAGTGTAACATGGGAGAAAGTATCATAAGCATATGCATGGATATGACAGGAAAAACAAAAGACAATATAAAAGCTAGATAGTATTTTGTAGAGATTTGTAATCACCCAACTCTTGAAATCTCTAAAAGTGGTGGTAAGCCACGTGCTTCTTTTTGTCTTCAACCTAAAGAAAAAAAAAAGTCATGAAGTGGTTGAAAACTTTGAAATTCCCAGATGGTTATGCAGCTAGCCTGAAACGAGCCCTGAGTGTGAACAATGGAAATCTTACTGGGTTGAAGAGTCATGATTATCACATAATCATGGAAAGACTCCTACCCATTAAGTTTTGGGGCTATCTAGATGATGCGGTGTGGAAGGTTTTAGTCGAGCTCAGCTAATTCTATAGACACTCTATGCTAAAGAAATCAAGATAGGGATGATGGATAAGTTAGAGAAGGAGATATCGGTACTATTATGTAATATGGAAAAAAAAATTCCGCTTGGTTTCTTCCATCCAATGCAATATCTGCTTATCCATCTTCCACTCGAAGCTAAAGTTGGCGGTCCTGTGCAATACAGATGGATGTGCCACATTAAAAGAGCACTACGATATCTGAAACCAATGGTTGGCAACAGAGCAAGGGTGGAAGGGTGCATTGCTAAAGCATTTACTCTTAAGGAAGTATGATACTTTTCAAGTGTCTACATTGCAGAAGAACACAATGTGAATACTTCGGCGATGAGGTACAATGTGGACGAAGCACCCCCTTGTAGTGACCTCTCTATTTTTCAAATGAGAGGCACTACCGTTGATTTCTACAAGACCTGCGACCTACCCAAACATGATAGGACGATTGCTTTACTCTACATGTATGCAAATATAGATGGCATGGAGAAATAGTTCGAGTAAGTATTTGTCCTAGATTTACGCTAATCAACAAATTTTTCTACGCATGTATTCTAAAAGTGTTTTTTCATGTTCAGCGAGTTCTACAGGCAATATTGACCACATAGGCATCAACCTACGACCAAACTAGTAGAAGTGATGTGAAGAGAGGGATTAAAGGACAACCGGGTTTACTATTCATGTTTCGAGATTTTGTAATACTCTCTCGTCTTCTTTATATTATAATTTATTATTATTAAAGAAATATTCTTTTAACTTACGATCATTTTTGACAGATCATGACTCACGATGTCCATAAAGATTTACGGCAGCTATCTTATGGATTGGTAAATGTTAGAAGCTATGGTCGATATGACGTAAATGGCTTTCGATTCTGTACAACACATTTTTAAGCTCTCTGTCCTCTCGCGCATATCAAATTCCAGTGTTGTGATGAGGGCAATTGACTCTCAAGGGCATGAAACAAATTATTATGGGATCATTAACAAAATCCTTGAATTTACTTTTACTGGGAATAAGACACTTCAAGTTGTCTTCTTTGACTGCGATTGGTTTGATATCACTCATGGAACTTGAGAAAAGCAATTTGGAATGGTGAAAGTCAAATTCAAGGACCGACTACGAGGTTACGATACATGTGTTCTTGCAAACCAAGCGGAGCAAGTGTATTTTCTACCTTATCCATGCACAATAAGGTGAATCCTCATGAGTGGTTATATACTCCTAGAGATGATGGTTACCATGAAATTGAACACGTTGAAGAAGTGTAACAAGAAGAAGAGTTGCCAGCCACTTTTATCGTAGATCCAGGTGCAAGACTCGATCAATTAGTTGGAGACATTGAAGATGTAGAGACAGATGATATGCAAAAACAAAAATGGGAACAGGTCATGATGGAAGATCATTGTGCTGGTTTGAGGAGTAGGGCACATGCTAATGATGTTGATGAATTTTGAATGTGATTACAAGCAACAATTTCTTCATGATGGAACATGAATTTGGTATATCTTATATGCATATTTACTGATTATTGCTTAAAACAAGATGGCATCAAAGAAGGGTAAGAATGTGGCGGGAGGAGGGGGTTCTTCCTCTCTACTGTTGAGGACGCTTTTGCTGGTGCCCCGTCGATTGGGATCAGACACTCTCAACTGCTGGGTCACATTCTAACCAGCTCTAGGACTTCATCAAACCAACACACATAGGTAAATTTCACTAGTCTTTGACAAACTTTGAAAATCCAATTTCCAATTAAACTTACATACGAATCGTTTGAATGTTGCAGTCCTCACCGGTTGACTCAAAGGCTAGGGCGCCAAATGATCTAGGCCACCTTTCGATGAGCCAGCCCTCCGCTGGTGAGCCATTGGTTGCTCAGCCCTCTGGCTTGGATGGTGACAAGCCTTCTGGGTCAACAGACATGGTGCCCGAGCAAAGGCAGCGGACGAGGAGGACTCACTTTGTCGGTCCTCCTCTGCTCTCTTCACAGAGAATCGTGATTCATCCGGTTGGAGACATGTAATAGAATCGTAGTGTTTAATTCTGGTTTCTTTTGGTTAATCAAAAAATATCTTGCAGTGTTTGGTACGATGTGTGTTTCATCGGTGACAGGCAGCACAGATCGGTGAATAGTGTCCTCGGGTCTTTAGTGCATATGCACTATCCCGGGTTCATCGATGGGGTGCCTGCTACTTCCTGGGAGGACTACGCACGCGCTCCTCACTAGGAGCACCGCAACGTTCAGGAACTGTATGGGCTGATTTTATGGTAAGTACGTTAAATAAAATTTCTAACTTTGACCTCTTAAACTCTTGTAAATTATTTATGAACATCTCTACAATATATTCTTTGTTATATGAAAGGTATATTTTTGAGGACCCGACAACCCTCGCATGTTTGAAGGTGCGAGCAAAGTGTTTCACTTCAATGTTGGGAAGGCGGTTCGGCAAGCTTTGTTGAACGCTCGTACTCGTGCGATACTTCCGGCAGGAGAGCGAGAAGCAACGGACGGAGGAGGAGTACGCGCAGGTATGTGGGGTGTAGTAAATATTATTTATGATAATTTTGTCAACGGTATTTTTAACAAACTAAAAATGTGTGCAGGGCCACGTGAGCTGGTTGCAGAGTCGGTCACATGCATACGGGGCCTGTTGTAGTTACTGGGCCAGTGATGAGTTTAAGGCTAAGTCCAACAGGGCTCGGGGGTGCAGAGGGCTCAACGGGAAGCACAACCATAGCAAAAAGAACCACCTGCATTAGCTAAATGCATAGTAAGTGTGTCTAACTTATGTTTATATATTCATAATATATTATTCGTACTAACACGTAATTATAGGAGCGCGAGATGGGGGTGCCACCGACCCCTACCAAGGTCTGGAAGAGAGGTCACATGTACCTTTCTCAGCCTGAGGTGTGCAGTCAAGCCGCAACCAAGCGGCTGGTAAGTTTAGAAATCATTCAAATTAATTCTAACCATGTGCATTGTTTAACTTACACGATTATCTTGTTTCTTAGGCTAGGTACGCGGAGGAGGCTAGGAGGATGCACGATGAAGATTTTGATTGGGAACATGAACCAATCGATCCTCAATATGCGTATGCAAGCGGAGGTGGAAAAGCCCACGAAAGGTGAGTTGGTAATTCATTTTATAGTTTTCAATTCAAGATATTTCAATTCCATATTACTAATTATTTTTCATAAGATCACTATATTTGACGAAGTTGTCGACTTGAGCATGGCGCGACCTTTGAGAGGCAGCTCCATGCAGGCTTCACCTACAGGCTCGAGTCTCTATGTCTCGCAGGTGGAGACTCTCGCCCGTCAGGTCCAGGAGGGCAAGGTGGAGATGGAGGCGCAGAGGGCGGCTATGGAGGCCACCAACTCCTACCAGCAAGCCTGTATGGCGCAGATGTGGGAGGCGATGGAGGTGCAAAGGCGGGTGATGGAGCTAAGTTAAAGTAATTTAAATTCATTGAATTCTTAATAATATGTAATAACCTGTAATGTTTGCAATGATGGACACTATTTCAAGGCCAGAGAGGCCAGGGTGTGAAGCTCGAGCTACCTCCACTGCCACCAGCACCGCCACCGCCACTGGTGCACCCACCGCCACCGGTGCAACCTGCTTTGGGTTTTCAGGTAATACAAAATGTTTTTACTTCGTCTTAATTCATCAAACATAGGCAAATATAAACTAAATTAGCTAGTCTAGTCTTACTTAGTCTTAATTAATCAAACATATCCTAATCTAACTCAAATTAGCTAAATTAAGTTCAATATAATCATTATAGCTTCTTCAGTCAATTATAGGAAACGAAATTCCAAACTAATCAATATGTCAAACAACTTTGCTAAAAAAATGTCAAACAACTTCTATGTATTGCAAAGATTGGCGATAGAGGCTCAAACTTCGACGCCGTTGATACCAGCGCCTGGATTAACACGCTGCAAGGACGTTCGTGGCTCGAGAGGTAGTAGAGGTGGTAACGTGTAGCCCTCTTGTACGTTCTCAGGCTTTGTAATGTGATGCGAGGACTTTGTGCTATGTACATATGATGTTTGTGTTATTGTGCTCCTGCTGCTGTTGTTGCTATATATATATATATATATATATATATATATATATATATATATATATATATATATATATATATATATATATATATATATATATATATATTTTGTCTCTGTTTCTGGCCATCGAACCAGACAACATTTTCTATTTTTTAAAACAAAAAACCTTATTTATGATGGTTTTATACAGTACCATTGCAAATAAGATATTAATAATTTGCGACAGCTGCCCAAGCCATCGCAAATTAACCTTAATAATTTGCGACGGATGGAGATAGCCGTCGCAAATAAGACCTTAATTGCGACGGCTGGTTCAGCCGTCGCAATTTATGGGGCCGAGCCCGTCCGCCGGGCCCAGGCTCTTATTTGCGACGGCTACGAGCTACCGTCGCAAATAAGTTAATTTGCGACGGTGGCTATCACAAATTAGTTAAATTGCAACAAAATTTTAGCGACAGCTTGAAACCATCGCAAATAAGGAAAATCATCGCAAATAACTTATTTGCGACGACTCCGGCTATCGCAAATTGTCGGGATTCCTAAAGTGTCAACACACCGCATCAAGGCATTTCTCTAGGTCAATAACAACAACAACATGGGAATCATACATGAAAATTGATGAGCCCGTGTTACTCCACTGTTGCCACATACAACTTACAGTATACTCCAAAGTTATTCCATGACAGTGTTTCTTCCCTGGACTCATACATCAAATGAAATAGGTTGTTTGATCGGCATGAATCTGTTATTCAGTTCACAATGATTATTTGTCTGTTCTATATATAATAACTTCAAATATAATAAAAAACGTATGTGAAAAGTCACCTTGACCTACCTGAAAGATCATTTATAACCACACAATGTAACCACATCATTTTCTTACACTTGCATATCAATGAGACATTCAATGCCACTTTCATTGGAATTTGTGTCTCAAGCCACCGTAGGTCTGATTCCTTTCTATTTTAGCAACAACAAGTGTTATTTTTCATCTGAAATGTAATGTATCCAAATGCTCTCAAAATATAAAATTTTCAATGACATGCTGAATCATAATTTATCATTTCAATTATCCAGTTTATGATTCACTCGAAATTTTATTTGACTACAAGACAATATTTATGTAGGTTGTATTTGATTATTTGTTGTTGAACTAAAGATGATGCATTGTAAGAGGCAATAATAATCTTTCAACATCTTCTTCGCTAGTTGTTTAAAATATATGACATAACACATGCCAATGTTTTAAAAAATATAAGACTAAAGCAATTAAAAAATAGAATAGAAGACAGACAGAGAGGTACACCAACCCTTCTGGGTTTGTGTGCCTCACACGCTGAGGATTTGGTTTGCAACACATGCCAGTCTTTATCATGAAAAAACAAGGTCTTATCCCTCTTATTGTCAGACAAATATTCATGTTAGTTGTAACTAACAATGTATTTCTCATCTAGGCACATAGATTTCTTGTTATTTTTCGAACTTGGATATAAGAACATTTCTAATATGTGATAGACATATTTTGTTCCTTAGTCAAGTTTCATTAGGCCTAAGGCAATTAAATTTTACTGTTCTTCCCCTACTTATCAAGTAGTTTTGTTCCTTTATGATTCGTATGCCATTGTTACAGATGACCACATGAAGTGAACTGAAGCTTCGGGTATGTGGCATGAAAACTATTAAACCACAAAATATTTATTCAACACACGAATGTCACTAGTACAATAAGCCTTATCTCAGGCGGTTCTAAACATATTATCACATGCGGCTTTCAAAACCGCCTTAAACGGAGAGTCTATGATAATCTGCAATTTCACAGGTGGAAACTAAAATCGCCTGTGAAATGGATTTATCACAGACGGTTTTTTACCTATGACTAGCCGCCTGTGAAGCTACTTTATCACATGCGGTTTGTACAGCATGAGTAACCACCTATGATAATGGTGTGATCGGATCTTTACCTATGATTGGCCACCTGTGAAGACATTTCATCACGGCCGGTTTGTACCGTAAGAGTAACGGCCTGTGATAATGGAGTTATCACATGTGGTTCTTTACCTATGACTAGCCGCCTGTGATAATGTAATGTTCACAGGCAAGTCTAGCCGTATGTAATGAATCGCATGTGATAAAGTATACACTATGCAGTACTACCCGCTGTTATTTCTAATTTCCAGGTCAATTTGACTAAATCAATATAATCACAGAAGTCATCTCATAGTTTACACTAAAACAATATAATCACCTAAGTCATCCCACGGAAGTCAATTTCTTTAAGACAATATACATATGTACAAGTTACACTTTCAATTGACATACAAGTTATCTCATGATTTACATGTTTCACTAAAAACTGTTTCTATTTTCATACTCGCAAAGTTCTGACACATCATCTATTACACCTTGTGAGCAAAGAACAGCCCTCTTCGGTGGAAAATTTCGCGACGCATGAAGTGACACAGTTGACTCGCAATCTTGTCGGCTCCTCCATAAGTAATACTTCTAGACACCGGACATTCATGGTTCACATTCTTCGTGTGCTGCAATCAAACACATAACAAGGTTTAGAATGTGTTGGTTTGAACTACCTCAAAGTATAGATCAAAGTGAGTATACTGGAATTTATTTTGTATTTTTGGAGCAGTTCTATTATAAGCAATTGAATTTTAATGTTGGAATCAAAATCTGGAAACAATGTTTCTGTAATATTGAACAGCAGAGATAAATTTTCAATCTGGGAATGATATAAGTATTAAAATATGCTAGTTACAATGAAAATGAAACTCAAAAGTAAGAAATTACAATATCGACATTAAGCATAACTTACTGTAAAAGCCCTAATTTCCAAATCAAAAACTTTAGTTAAGAGGAACAAAAACAAGAAGAAGAAAACTAATTCAAATAATAAAATGGAAAAAAAACAAATCAATTCAAATGCTATATGAGGTAACTCAAAATTTAAAGATAGCTACCGTTCAAACCTCGACAAAATAAAAATTTGAGTTCACCATTAGCTTTCAAATATTACAAATAAGATCTCTGCCAAAATTCAGAAATTTGGAGGTCCATTTGCTATTTAATTCAGTGGCTCCATTGAATACCATTCGAATTCAAATTCGAATTTTGAGTTCCAATTAAACTTGTTCAATTCAGGGAATTGATTTCAGAATCATATTCCCCATCTTTGAATTGGCCTCTCCACAAATATCTGGAGTTTTTGGACAAACATGGTTGGTGAATTGAAGAACCAGAGAGTAGATGAGGGTGAGGCGTCTATGGGACCCACATTTCAGTGTCTAAAACAGAGCAACCAATGTTGGACTCTGTTCCCACCATTCAACGCCGGTGCAGCTGCTTCCCAGCTCGCCAAGCAGCTCGGTGGAAAGGGGAATTTAAGGTGTCCTCATCCCCTCACTGATCCTGTTCTGCATGCCATTGTCGTCCCAGTGCTCCGCTCGTTTTCCTCCCTCCCGTGAAACAGAGCCCTGCCGTTTTTCTTGCCTCACCTGTGAGCACCTCGGTCCAGCTCCCTCTCACTTCGACGTACACAGCAAAAATGTTGCCAAGGCTATGCTCTATCATCTCCACGATTTAGTTCATCTTTTTGCTCACTGGTTCACCGGTATTTTGATGTTTCGCAGACGCCGCCAATGGCCACCGAGGAAGACCTTCTCTGCCTCAACATCGCACAGGTGAACCAGCCCAGTTCGTGTGACGACTTCAATAGATGAAACGAGCACAACTTAATCCTTTGTCTCACAGTGAAAACCATTCTTAGGTTAATCGCTTATCGAGCACGAAATCTTCATTTTCTTTTCGGCATGCCTTTAGCCTTCTTGTTAAGTTTACCTTTCAATTCATTTTCTAGATGTAACTATCTTCTAATCCAGTTGGATAATAGTTTCCTAACCTCCTTGCATGTCTGCTCGAACAAAAACCAAAGAGAATAACCAAAGAATGGCTGGGCTATGCCAATTTTCGTAGCCGCCGTGGAAATTGGTTTGGTCCCTCGCCGAAATCAATTTTTACAGTTGTTCCACCCTTTTTCTCTCCATTGTCATCTTCTACATGATTTTCAGAAGCTTTCCAATCATTTTCCGAGGCGTATAAGCTAGGGAGTGGCGGTTCCGACATCGCCGAAACCCTATCTGCGGCGGCCGCCGTCGTGCCACCATTTTCGGCCGTCACCGCGTTGATTCGACCCCACCATCATGTTCCTCGACCCTCAAAATGGTTAGGAGGAGAATTATAGCAAGGGTGATGGCCGGGAGAAGGGAGCCGGCGAGCTCGCCGGTGCAGCGCCGCCGCGGCAACTCGGGCGCTGCCCGTGCCGTGAGGAAGAAGACGATGGGGTGGGCCCCAGATGTCAGCGGCTGCTGGCGTCCCATGGGATCTATTGCGGCCAATGGATCTTGTGTGGCTGCACGCATTATCCTGTGGTCCCGTGTGGCTCCTTTCTGACTGGCTCATTTAAAACCAGTGGGCCCGGGTGATTTAATTTAAATATTCCTATTCAGAAATAAATCCAGATTTCAATGGAACTTCTAAATTTAATTACTCCTAGTAGACTTGCTCAAATAATTCCCAATAAATTCTGGTACACTCATATTTATCCCAATTTTGCAATGGTGCAATTTGTTGGACATGAAAGTCCCATAATTTTCATAATTAGTTCCTTTGAGGTAACTTCTTGGAAAATTAATTACTCATGTTCTGCTAATTGGAAAATTCCCAATTTTTGTCAGCACCTTCTTTATAATACGCTTGAACTCCTGTAAGAATTTCAAGTTCATTGAACTTCATTTACTGGACCAAAAAGTGTGCAATCCCAATGTCTATAGAAAATTCAAAAATGTACAGAAACATTTCCAGATTTTATCCCAAATTTGTAAAATCAATTTGTCCCCGTAGGAAGCTCAGAAAATTATGAAACAAATTTTTCTAGAACTAGTAAGACCTCCTATACCATAATAATCCACTGTTAGCCATGACAAATCTCCAGATTTAATACCAAATTTCAGAGAAGGCTTTTTTTTTGGAATTTTAGAGACAACAAGCTTCCTTGAACATGTCCAATTCTTGATCCAGATCTTCCCAATAGTACCTAGTATCCACTGGAAAAATTCCAAAGCCAATTAAAAACATTTACATACCTAATAAGTTTTTAGAAAGTCTTTTATATAGTTTCAATATCACTCATGTACTTTATATATTGCATATCATATAGTGACCGAGATCGAGGAGAACCCGGAGCCCTTGGAGAGTATATCAACCGAGGCTAACCATGAATCTGACTCTTAGCCAGGCAAGTCCTGGTTTGCATTTAAGTGCTTTTGCAATGTTTTGAATTGTATCACTTATGTCTACGGTGAGTTTTGTGCATTAGGGCTATGGTGCTTGTTACTGCACTTGCATGACCCACAAATCCCATGGAGTATTGGGTAGGTCTACAATTTGACGAGTAGAAAATGCCATGCTAATGTTTTGAGGAATTCGGTAGAAGTCGAGTAGTTGGAATCTACTCGCAAGATAGGATTTTATCACAGGGGATGGATTTGATCAAAGAATGGTTTATGAGTATGAATTTGAGACCGAGCAGCAGGATAGGATGCAGCGAGACGTGGTCTCATGTGCGGAGCCCTGCTTGTGTTCATTGAAGACCGATCTGTGCGCGGCCCTACTGGACAGGTTTGAACTGCACCAGATGCATACTAGGCATATGGAACCCAATAAACCGATGTAACTTGATAACATGGGTCTCGAGGCATAGCCCACTGTCGATAAGGGTAGGTTGAGGGCAGAAAGGTGTAAATCTGCCGGCGGGCATAGACATGCTCCGTGCGGTTACCTTATGACTGCGATGGTTGGATCGGTTCGGTGTTTGAGTTTCTTGTGAAAGGTTGCTGCGTATGACGTCGTGAGGAGCATTGCACGTTTCTCACTCACAGGTGTACGTGGCGTGTTATCCGGGTGTCTACTGATTGACATCACAGTCCCTCGTGATTATTTGATCACCTCTTGTTCACTGCGCTGTGACGTAGTAAATACCGAAGAAGCCAAAAGAATATGATATATTGTATTATAATTTCTTTGAAATGGTGATTGTTGTAGTATATTGCTCACTAAAGTTACATTCTGAACACTTAAATTGCTGCTTATAACTTGGAAGTAAGGATCCATTGGTAGGTGAGTGTGTTTATGCGATATCACTGCCTATGTATATATGTATCCCTGCATGTAGAGTTCTATGTTTAGGTGAGACAGTTAAGTCTTTTTGAGCCTTCATGCTCACGGTTGCTATATTAAGTTGTTTGCAGGTGAGACGTATGAGGAAGGGCCTGAAGATGAGTCGATGCCCCTGTCGGGGTATACCGCCGAGTGGGAGCCCTGCACGCCACCATGATATGTTGTGTGTTGCTAGTGTGTAGCGTCCCCGGGCTAGACGGCTGCACTTTTGCATAGTTTGGCTGAGAGTTTAGCTATGAGTATGAATTTCCGCTGTATATTAAGTATTTTAAAAGACTTCCGCTGTTTCTATAAATAAAAATTTGTATTTTCTCGTATTCTTTTCGTGTATGCTGTTGGGTGCCGCATCGCACGGCACTACCCTTTGCAGTTCCTGTAATGTGTTGTCCCAGTCCTCACACTTACATCCTCATGAATCATTCTATATTCGCAGGCGGTCTGAAGATGCTCGCATACATAATACCTGCTTAAGATGCTCCCAAGAGGTTGTTCAGGACAAGGATAATATGTTGATATGTGCAATGCATCCTTATTAGGAGGTTTCTAACCGCCAAGTGTTTCCGCGTAAAACCACCAAGCGCTGTAATACAAGGAATGCCATATAAAACTTGTCAACACCTTGTAAATGTGCGTAATTAAAAGTATCGAATAACCGTACAATTTCAAAATGGAAAGGAAATCATTGTAATGATTTTGTGGTTAATCGGCTGAGTCCAAGACCATTGCCAAACCGTGTGTTGGCAAGATAAAGATCATTGTTTATTGTTCACTGCACACATAAAAACACAATTGTTATGTCAACAAATAGCAATAATTGCTATTTCAATGTCATGTGTCGAATTTACTCGAAGTGGTACAGAGCCTTTACGAGGTCCTTGTCTAACAAAGTTAAACATGGCATGTCCTATGTAAGCTGCAACCCTTGTACTTTTATCCTTCTTTTGTTCTGCGATTATTTTTCAAAATTATTTTTTCAGGTGCTTGTACTCTTTTGAGTTCTGTTCCACCTTAAAGTCGAAATTCGACTCTGCAATCACTTTAGGGTCAAGGATACACGTCATGGTGTTCAGCATTTCATTATCCATGTATTACATCCTATTGAAGAAGTCTAGAATTGTTATAATCTCATGAAATGTGTATGTGTGTAGTAAGAAAAGCAAATACGAATTATTAGAGGCACTTACAAGCACCAGATGAGTAGCAGGTTGATTTCGAGCATGCCTAGGCTATGTAGATCTTCAAAGAGACGGGCTCGTTTATTTGCTCCAGTGCTCCAGAATGCTTCTTTCGGCACAGAAAATGTGACATAAGAAAGATCATATTCTATGCTGGCACTAATGTACCACTCGTACATTCTTTTGAGAGGGAAAGCATGTTTGCTAAGTTGTATCGATGTCATGAATGGCTTCCCATTCTTATATTCAGAAGGAACATCCTTAATCGTGTATATTGGAAGTTTTGGTTTATCAAAAGCCATATGCGGATTATATATGACACCATCTTCTTCCCACTCCTCAATATCTTCTAATGCTCGCTCATGTGAAGAACGAGATGCATTTGGTTTTCCAATATTTTCCTTCAGATTTTCCAAATATTTTTACACTTCTTTACAAGGTTTCTTATTTTTGTATGAGCTAACTTTCATAGGAACTGATGATCGAGGAGTAATAGTCGGAAGTTGGACACTGGCTTGTTTTTTTAACCTGTTGTTCAACTTATTGCTCTTTACTACCCGCAGCTTGCTCTAGTACTGCTTCAATCTATTCCTCAACTGGTTGCTCTTCACTACCAGCAGCTTGCTCTAGTACTGCTTCAAGATTGTCGGTACCTTGCATACCGTATACCCCTTGGGACTACAAAAAGACCAGCGGGACTTCACCTGTCCAAGTTGAAGACCTGCGAAGGCTCCACATGTCATACGGGACTGGACATGCCTCCCATCTATGGTTAGCTCCGGTACTGCCACGTGTACAATGCAGCCAGAGCTATACCCCACACATGGGATAGTTCTGGGCTAAATTATAGTGCAGCACCCCCGGACCTAACCTCCGACAGAAGGAAGCTCCAGTATCGACACGTGTACATCTGCACCGGACCTACCCGTCCTAGATGAATAGCTCCGAAGATGCCACGTGTCCAACCGCCAGACCTTCAACTTCAACAAGCCGACTGGAGGACCCCCAACGGCTCGGACCTTCAAGGGGTAATCAAAGACTTCAAGACCCGATTAAGTGTCATTAATACCGTCTTAATGACACATGATCGGAGGGCCCTTAATACCCGTAACGGCATTATCTAGGCCTGTTACCACTCTAATAAGGGTAATTAAGCTCATTAATTATGTATTAAACATCAGTAACTGCCAGGGCCACATGTCGGGCCAGGGCTAACGATGTAACGACCAGTCCTTGTACTATAAAAGAACTGGTCGACGATACACTGGGGGCACACACTCTGGCAGGCCCTCAGACACACATACAATCTCTGACTGAAAGCTCTTAGATGCTCAATACAATAGCCGCACATCCCATGGAGTAGGGTATTACGCTCAGGCGGCCCGAACCACATAAATCCTTGTGTCCATTTGCCATATTCTTTGGAATCTCTGCGCACCCAATACTGAACTACAACTCCTTGAGCTACCAACGGTAGTATCAGGAGAATTGCCGGAAAAACACTCCGACAGTTGGCGCACTAGGTAGGGGGCTGCCCGAAATTTCAAGAACGGTGAACTCAGCTACTGGATCGTCCAATGGCAACCTCGCTGCGCAACCTGCTGGAGGCAATCCCTCCAATATGCAACAACCAGCAGGTGCTATGGCTCCAGAAGGAGTCATGCCTCCACCGCCACCGTCTGCACCAGCAAATCAAGCTGGACAACGGGACGGAGCATCTGCATCGGTCACGGTGTCGGCGAATAACAACAACCCTGAACACTCCATGCAACACGTGCTCTCCTCCAACGCCCACCACCTCCGGGTGCATCCTAGGGTGCAATGGAGCAGTGGAGGGCTGATGTGGAACATTTAGTTGCAGTAGCAGCCGATCACATCAGCAACCAAGGTCCTCCCCCCTCGGGGCGGGCCCCATCACAGCATCGGACTTTGTCGGGCAGACTTGGTCCACATGCTTCCCAGAATAGGAGGCATGCTGCGTCTCAACAAGCGATGTCGCTGCCTGCAGGGGCGCGACGCACCCATACAGTAACTAGGCTTTCAACTCACGACCTTCGGGCGGAGCTTGATCGCCGTTACCGACAGCAGGACGGCCGCGTCCATATCGAGCGTGCTCGCAAAAAGCGAGAGGCTCGAGATAGTCCTACTCCTGAGGGAGTAGGAGGAGGCTGTTCTGCCCTGGCCATGCACTTGCGCATGGTCAGATGGCCACAAAAGTTTCGGCCTCACATTTCGGAGAAATTTGACGGGACTGTCAATCCCGCTGAGTTTCTTCAGATTTACTCCACTGCAATCCTTGCATCCGGAGGTAACGAGGCTGTAATGGTCAACTACTTCCCCATGGCTTTAACTTGGACCGCCAGGTCCTAGTTCATGAGCCTACCGCCCAACTCCATCAATAGTTGGGCGGAATTGTGCCAACAGTTCATCGAAAATTTTGGGAGTTCATACATCCGATCAGGCACCGAATTGGACCTTTTTGCTGTAATGCAGAAGGGGGGATAATCTTTGCGTTCCTTCATCCAGAGGTTCTCCCAGGTACGAAACACTATCCCTTCTATCTCTAGTGCCTCTGTTATTATGGCATTTAGACAGGGCGTACGAGATAAGAAGATGCTGGAGAAGCGAGCGATCAAGGAGATCACCAGCGTCACGGAGCTCTTCAGCTTAGGAGACAAGTGTTCTAAAGCTGCGGAGGGCCGTGAAATGCACTCCAAACCACCTCCAGACGATAACAAAAAAATCCCCCAAGGGCGAAGCCACTACCTCCAGGAGTGGAAAAAAGAAGAAAAAGTCCAACGGCAAGAAAAAGACGTCGACTGACACACCTACTGCTGCAGCTATTGCAGCTCCGGGTGGCCGGGGGCCACGCCCCGAGAAACGACCTCGACCTTCATCTGAAGATGGCGGCAACTCCAAGATGTGGTGTCCTATTCATAAGTCGAACATCCACAATTTGGAAGACTGCCGAGAGGTCCAGAACCTGGCCGAGCGCTACAACAAGCGCCTGGAAGAAGTTCCTTTCCGACAAAGGGAAGGAAAATAGAAAGTCGACGAAGCTCTGACTGAAGAGGAGTTAGGCTTTCAGGACCCTAAAAAGGTCTTGAAAGCCGTTTACACCTCCGTTGACGACGACTCCGATGTCTTTGACAATGAACGTCGGGAAGCCATGAACACCATTTTTGGTGGTTCATGGGACATCACCTGCCACCGCATCCTCAAGACCATGCGGCGGGACATGGCTTTGGTGGCTCCCACCGCAAGGGCAGAGCCGCACCGGAAGTGGATGGATATTGCCATCACTTTTGATGCGTCAGACTGCCCTCGAAATATGATCGGAGCTGGTCAACTCCCCTTGTATCTCTGACCATCAACAACATACAACTCCACCACGTGATGGTGGACGGAGGTTTTGGGCTGAACCTCATAAGCTTCGAAGCTTTCTTCAAGCTTCAGCTCTGACCTTTGGACCTTCGCCCCTCCCGACCTTTCTCCAGAGTAGGTCCGGGGGCCATAACCCCACTTGGTGCCATTACTCTCCCCGCGACCTTCGGGACTCGGTAGAACTATCGCACTGATAAGTTGGTCTTTGACGTTGCTCAGATCAACTTACCCTTCAACGCCATTCTGGGCAGGCCATCCTTATACAAGTTTATGGCTGCTGCTCATTACGGCTACTTGGTGTTGAAAATACCAACACCAACTAGTGTACTCCAGATCCGTGGAGACCGCACTACCGGAGTGACTGCACTGGAAGAACTTCACGCGCTTGCTAGAGCGCAGGAGAAAGAGTCCAGGCAGGAGCAAAGTCCAAAACCCCTGAGCATTCGTCATCGAGTCTCAACCTCCGCACCTCGTGTGCAACCAAGCGGCGACACTGACATTCCCGTCAAAGTCGTCCAAATCGGTTCCGATGCCGCTCAGACCACCCGTATATTGGGAGGTCTGAATGACAAATAGGAACTCGTGCTCATCACTTTCCTCCGGGCTAATGTTGACGTGTTTGCCTGGCAACCGTCACAAATTCCTGGGATCCCTAGGGAAGTGATCGAGCATAATCTGAAGATCTATCTTGATGCTCGACCTGCACAACAGAAGCCTCGGAAGCAATTAGTAGAGCGACATAACTTCATATGACAAGAAGTGAAGAAGCTGCTCGAAGCTGGATTCATCCGAGAAGTCTTCCACCCAAAATGGCTGGCAAACCCAGTCGTTGTACCCAAGGCCGGAGGGAAGCTTCGGATGTGTATCGACTACACAACACTGAATAAGGCATGTCCAAAATATCCATTCCCACTACCTAGAATAGATCAGATAGTGGATCCCACCTCCGGGTGTGAATTACTATGTTTCCTAGACGCATATTCTGGGTACCATAAAATCAGAATGTCTAGGGAAGATGAAGAGCATACTTCTTTCATCACAGTAGATGGATTGTATAGTTATACTGTCATGCCACTTGGTCTCAAGAATGCAGCTTCAACATTTGTACGTGCTATGTACAAAACCTTCAGAGAACTCATCAGAGACATAGTGGAAGTGTATGTCGATGACATCGTCGTCAAGATTAAGGACAAGGAGTCACTTCTTGACACCTTGCAAGTTGTCTTCGACAAGTTGCGAGTCACTCGCACGATGCTAAACCCGGACAAGTGTGTCTTTGGGGTTAGCTCCAGAAAGCTTCTTGGTTTCCTGGTAAACCACCGAGGCATAGAGGCAAATCCGGCAAAGATTAAAGCCATTGAATATATGCGGCCACCGGCCCGCATCAAGGATGTCCAGAAGCTGACTGGATGTCTAGCCGCCCTCAGCCTGTTCATCTCAAGACTGGCAGAATGGGCACTACCCTTCTTCAAGCTATCGAGGAAGTCCGGACCATTCTCGTGGTCTGAAGAAGCAGAAAAGGCCTTCCAGGAGCTGTAGCAACTCCTCACCACTCTACCAACCTTGGTAGCTCCGAACCCTGGTGAGCCTTTACTGCTTTACATTTCGGCAACTGACGAAGCTGTCAGCATGGTCCTGGTTGCGGAGAGACCAGAACCGTTACAAGCTCAGGAATCTAGACCCCTTCGGGAGAGTCAGGAGGTCCCTGAAGGTTAGACTGGGTCCCAGCCCCAGACTCGAGTCAACAAGGAGTTACTATTGTTGAGCAAGGAGAGCCAGACCCCCCTGGGAGGGTCCAGGTCGCTCCTGAAGAAGCTCTGGGTTCCTCTAACAAGGACCCGACGATCCCTGAAGAAGATCCAGACCCCTCCAGGAGGGTCCGGGTCGATGAGGAGGAAGCTCCAGGCCCCTCTGGGAGGGTTCGGACAGTCCAACACCCAGTGTACTTCATTAGTGAAGTACTCCACGACGCCAAAACTCGGTACCTGGAAGTACATAAACTGCTATACGCAGTTCTTATTGCTTCCAGGAAGCTCCGACACTATTTCCAAGCTCACAAGATTTATTTGGTGACTTCATATCCACTGCGAGCGATTTTGCATAATCCCAACTCCACTGGGAACATTGCAAAGTGGGTAGCGGAATTGGCCAAGTTTGACCCTGAATTTGTCCCAAGACAAGCAATCAAAAGTCAAGCATTGGCGTACTTTATAGCGGAATGGACCCCCTCTCCATCAAATCCTGGGGGCCCCAGTGAGCAGAAGCCGAAACTCAAAGCTCCGGTCTTCACTGAGCCTCATTGGACTCTCTACTTTGACGGCTCCATGCAGAAACAGGGGGCCGGAGCTTGAGTCCTTCTCCTCGCTCCGACCGGGGAGAAGGTTAAATATATGGTGCACCTTGACTTCAAGGCGACCAACAACATGGCGGAGTATGAAGCACTCATTTACGGACTAAAGGTGGCACTATCATATGGTGTCAAGCAGCTGTTGGTCAAGGGAGATTCGCATCTCATCATTAAACAGGTGAAGGGTGAATGCTCCTATAACAATCCTCAACTAGCTGCTTATCCCCTTGAAGTCCAGAGGTTTCAGAAGGACTTCGAAGTCCTGGACCTCCACCATATACAACGTCTTCATAACGCTGAAGCTGATGAACTCTCGACAAAAGTGTCAACCGGAGCTCCGGCTCCCGACGGAACATTCGTTCGGAGGTTGTCTAAACCGACAGCTCAGCCTGCCGAACTGAGCGAAGGGGGCGAGATCGGTACCTCAAAGCTGGCAGTCCCGATGGCCCTCTTACCATGGCAGCCATCAAGAGTCGTAGGTGCTACCGGAAGCTCCAAGCAACCCAGCACGCAAGACTCAAATGCTCAAGCTAGCTCCGATGCATGGATCTCGGAGATCTGGAGCTACTTGAAAGACAACATCCTTCCAGAAGATGATGTATCCGCTGGCCGGATAGTCAGATTGGATAAAAGATACACATTGGTAGAAGGGGATCTCTACCGGCGTGGTGCCAACGGCGTCCTAATGCGGTGCATCACAAAGGAAGAAAGTTGCGAGCTCCTCGCATAAATCCATGGAGGCGAGTGTGGGAACCACACATCTCCCCACACGCTGGTCGGTAAAGCCTTTCGGCATGGCTTTTACTGGCCTACAGCGCTCCAGGATGCAATTGAGCTGGTGAAAAAATGTGAAGCATGCTAGTTTCATGCGAAACAAATTCACACACCAGCCCAGCCTCTACAAATGATAACTCCTACATGGACTTTTTCTTTGTGGGGGATGGATATCTTTGGACCTTTCCCAAGAGCCGTCGGAAGTTACAAGTTCCTGTACGTCGCCATTGACAAATTCACCAAATGGCCGGAAGCAACTCCAGTTGTGACAATAAACAAGCAATCTACCATCAACTTCTTACAATCCATCGTATGCAGATTTGGAGTCCCAAACAAAATCATAATCGATAATGGGATTTTACAAGCTCTGCATTCCAAGGATATTGCAAAGACCTTGGCATTCAAGTCAGCTACGCTTCCGTAGCTCACCGGCTAGCAATGGCCAAGCTGAGAGAGCAAACGCAGAAATCCTAAAAGGACTCAAGACGCGCACATATGAGCGTCTGAAAAAACATGGAGCCAACTGGATTGAAGAGCTTCCGCCCACTCTATGGGCCAACAGGACAACTCCAAACCGGTCAACTGGAGAGACACCCTTCTTCCTGGTGTATAGAGCTGAAGCAGTCCTTCCTCCAGAAATCACCTTGGGGTCGCTCCGGGTCCGGGCCTTCGACGATTTCGCACAGGACCAGCTCCGATGTGAAGACCTTGACCTCCTTGAACAGGGAAGGTGCCGAGCAGCTGTTTGGAATGCCCGATACCGCCAAGCTCTCCGGTGCTGTCACCAAAGGCATGTTCACAGTCGACAGCTCGAGGAAGGCGATCTGGTGTTACGGAGAATACAGTCCAGAGAAGGGTTAAACAAACTCTCCCCCAGTTGGGAAGGACCCTTCCGAGTTGTTAAAGTATCCCGTCCGCGATGCGTTCCCTTGGCAACCAAGGATGGGACACCTATCTCTAATCCTTGGAACATTGAGCACCTCCGTAAGTTTTATGCTTAATATCACGGAGGTGAGTCTGTAGTTACATGTGATGTATGTTATAGAGTCATTGTACAGAGTCAGGTAGCTCCTCCGGGAGAACAGTCGGACCTTCCTCGGAAGGTCCGCAGAGTTCAGACAACACTTGTCACAGTCTCAGAACTGAAAGTGTAGCTAGCTACCTTGGGTCAAACAAGAAACAAAACACACTTAGCCTGGTTCCGTACCCTAAGAGTGTACTTGTTTCCCCTATACCCCGGACCTATAATGAAAGACATCTTTGTGTGAAAACAGACTCCACTTGCATTTAATTTGTACAAGCTCAATATTTTTTATTTTTCTCTTTCTTGTCTATAACAAAGTTGTGCAATTCTCAAGAATTTTTTAGATTGACTAATTAACGTACAACTCGAGTCACATTGTTAATTCCTTCGGGTTATCACATTGTTGAATGGTTCACTCGCCTGAATGCTGCCAACCAATCTAGGTTCGAAGTGTGCTATCGACATAGCCTGGTCCTGCACCCTAAGTACGCCACTCTACCTACACCCCGGCAGGCCGAAGTAAGGCGGGTCCTGAAAACAATTGGACCTGGAGAAAACAACACGGTGCACTTGATTGTATGAAGATTTGCGCTGGGCCTAAAAATTTCTTACGAGAATAATAAGTCGCAACTGAGTTATAGATAGAAAACGAATCTTACTATTTTTCTTGACTTCAGTGTGCACGGAAAATAAAGATCTCATGATGATGGTGAATTCAGCTGGAGGTACTAAAGCTCCGACATTCCATAGAAGGCTTGTAGTCGATGTTTTAAACATTGATAGCAAGCATCGCTGGAGCTACTCAGTTCTGGTAAAACCATGGGACTAGCCTTCAAAATGAACAAAGGATGCTGGGAAAACTCCACAGGACTAACTGTCGACTTTACGTGTTGATGGAGACCACCGCTGGAGCTACCAAGCTCCGATAATGGTCAAGGCCAGAGCCCTTAAGCTCCGACAACCTCAGGGAGCCTTCACTACCGAAGGCTTCGGACATACGCTCTACAAGTCTGGAGCACGCGAGTTTTCAACAACTGTTACATCCTCTTGGTACATGTTCACAATCAAATTGTGTACATCTACCAGGGGGCCAAGTGGGACAAAAGTGTTGAAGACAAAAAATGAAATTCATAAAAAAAGATGGATTTCATTCATGTGGAGACAAGAGATTACTAAATTTGAGAAGAAGAAGAGAGAATACAAGTGGGAGCTACAAAGAGATGGTCCTAGACCCTATGGAAGAATGAGGAGACCTTCTGGGCAACCTCAGAAACGCTGGCCCGGGCAGCTTCTCCCTCTTCGACGATGGGGCCTTGAAGCACCGGGTACAGGGGGAATCGGGGGTCCCGGCTTGTGTAGCACGACAGAATAAATTCTGCGACGCTCTTGGCCAGGGATTGTCCCTCGGTTTCCAGTTGGTCTGCAATGACGTTGCCCATCTTTGTGAGCTTGTTGCCTACCGAACTCAGCGCATGCAATGCCTGGTCCAGCTCTGGTTCCGGATCATCCGGATGCACGAGGCTAAAACCCATTGGCGTCAGCGTGTCGTTGGATTTGCCCAGGAAGTCGCAAACTTGTTGGGACTCTGCAACCCTGCCGCTTCGCATCTCCTCCAAGGATCTTTTGGCTACCACAAGCTCCGAGTTCTCCCGAGCAAGACGATCTACTTCTTTGGCGTTCTGCTGAATCTTTTCAGCAACCTGCCTTTTGAGTTTACTGAGCTATTCCTCCCGGAGGTGGATCTCGTTCCGGCGGTTAACTAGGTCCTTCTCTCGGCCCCACACCTTCTTCTCCCTGGCAGCAACATCAGTTTCCCTCCTGTGGAGTTCCTGTCCTTGCTGCCAGGCCTTCTTCTCCTCTCTCTCGCAGCGCTCATCCAATTTCTTGGTGTTCTCCTCGAGACTCTTGTCACCCAGAGTTAGCCTCTGAGTAAGCTCTTCTTCCCTCTTCACGATGTCGTCCTGTAGCTCCAGGAGTTTTTGCTCTTCATCCTCGAGCTTTCTCTCCCGCACCTCAAGAGCCTCCCGGCGCTTGACGAGACTTGCGTGGATGGCGTCGAGCCTCCCTTGGCAATCATCTGTTGTGCTATTAGCAGCCTTGGCCTGCTCATAGATGGCCCGAGACTGTTTGTCAAGGGATCGCGTCATGCTTTCCCTCTCATTCAGCAGCTTACCCCAGTACTCCAGGTGGATCTTCTCCTTCCTCACCCACTCCTTGTCTTCAGCCATCCTCGACTGCGCCAGCTTGGTCTCTAATTGGAGTTGATTGCGCCACCTCCTAAGAGTTTGACGCTCCTCCTCGAGAGCCTTGCTATCATGGTAAAAAGCAAGCTGAACCTGGCAAAGACTAGAGAAGGTGTTGTCAATAGAGAACGACAGAGGGATCGGGTGCAGACCTGCCGGGGTCATCTCCTCCGGTTCCAGTGGGTTCTCTATGACAATAATTGGGTCCCACTCTACATGAGCGGTCCCCTGAGCTTCCACAGCACTAGGGCTGTCCTCCGGTATAGCCTCAACCGCCGTCGAGGAAGGTCCTGCTACAGAAGTATCGACCTCAGAAATTGGTTCCAAAGGTCCCGTCGCTAGGTCATCAACAACTGGCCCCTCAGACGGGGGGCCGACAGCTTCATCTCGGCACCCTGGTTCAGGCGCGAGCAACTCCGGGACCACCACCTCCGGTGCAGGTGTTGAAGGTTTGGTCAGTGCTGAAGCTGTTTACAGCTCCGACGTTGGCGCCTCCTCCGCCACCAGCCCAGGCGCTGACGCTTCGACCATCATAGGCTCGGGCGCCGGCACCTCTACAGCGACTGGTTCAGGCGGTGGAACCTCTCCGACGACCGGCTCTACCGCCGGAACTTCTGTAGCAACCGGCTCTACCGTCGGAACTTCTTCGATGACCGGCTCAGGTGCTGGAGCTTCATCAACCATCGGCTCTACCGCTGGGGCATCATCAACCACTGGCTCCACCGCCGGGGCTTCGACAACCAGCTCTAGGGCCGGAATCACAGACATCTCTGGTTCTGAGACCGGAGCGTCCACCATATCAGCGTCCAAACCCGGAGCTTCAACCTCCGGGACATGCGCCGCTGGTACATATTCATTACCATGGTCCAATGCTACCAAGAGAGCTTCTGGGGATGAATCAAGGTCCAAGACCACGACAGCCGGCGCTGGAGCTGTCGCAGCCTCAACCACCCCTTGGGTCGGCACTGGAATTGGAGCCCGAGCTTCCATCTCCACAGCATCAATTGCTGTCACAGGAGCCGGAGCTTCAATCCTTTTCTTAGGGACACTGCAAATGAAGGACGAAGAAACTCAAAACACAATTACAACACAAAACAACTAACTGAGGTAAAAAACAAAAAATTACCTCGGAAGGTTCCAACACCAGTTAGCAAGGAACCTCTTCTCTGGATGCTCAGGACTGGATCCAGGCACCACTGGCATATCTATTCTGGAAGGTTCCCCGGAGCTCGCTGCAATTGTCGGTGCTGCTTTGGCCAAGGCTCCCCTCTACCGGGAAGAACTTCCGGACCCAGAACCTTCAATTGGTCCTGGTACCGTAGCCATACGGCCGGAACTGGCACCCCGAGGAGATGCTGATGCTGGAGTGGATGCCGTCGTTGAAGACCTCCCCCTTCGGGGAGAAGGAGCCGCTCGGGAAGGAGCAGGCCTGACGGACCTCCCATCAGAATGCTTCAACTTCCTTTTCCGGCTCGAGGGCTCAGCCAAATCTTTGCCCTTGCCCGAGACTTCAACTATCTGTTCTAGGACAGAAGGGGGACCACCCTCGGAGGCCCCAGAGATCACCAACCCGGTGGTCGAATGCCTCTCGACGACACCAAGGTCATCAAGCACCGGCATCTTACGCCGGAGCTCCCTACTGAACTCTGCCTCCATGTTCAAAGGGAGGAAAGCCGCCGGCGGAGACAAATAGTCACCCTCGACGTCGATGCCGTGATGAAACTTCTTGAGGTGAAGCTCCAAGGTGGAGCCTTCACGGTTGGACTTCAAACCGGTTTTGATCCGGTCATCGTCCATCATGCTGTTGAGGGCCCAAGCAAGCTTCTCCCTCTTCTTCAGTGGAGCCCACCTGTTGGCCAGGAAGTTGCAAAATACCGACTGAGGGGTCACCCCTCCTTCCACGCATTGGCGGATCATGGTCAAAGCAGGGTTGAAGGCATCCGACAACACTGGAACTTTGCTCCAATCTTCGGTGTCGACATTGGGGAGGCCTGCCGACAACTCTAGCCTCTGATGCTCCTCTACGCTAATGACGATCCAATCCTTCTTCTAGTTGTCCCACTTGCCAGAAGGGAACAATCGCAAGTACTTGTGCAGACACTTCTTGCGCTTCACAAAGTAATAGAAGCCAAGGTACTCGTCACTCTTGACGGTGGTGTGGATGGTGAAGAAGGTGCAGAAGAGCTCGATGCAAGGGGGAATACCCACCCACATCTCACAGAAGTGGACAAAGATCGACACCAAAAGAATGGAGTGGGGACCGTGGTGGTACAGCTGCAGACCATAGAAGTCTAGCAGACCGTGGTGGTACGCGAAGTTGATGGATATCTTGATCCTCTTTTGTTTCCTCCTCCTCTTCTTCTTCTTCTTGTTCTAGATCTCTTTCCCCCTCCTTGGTGGTGGCTAATCACGAGCTAGGGTTTGGGTGTAATGGAAAAGTGGCAAATAGATGTCAAGCCAAGGGGTGGGGTTGTTTATATAGAGGTGGAGGCTAGGGTTAGATGGATTTCGAGTTTGAGATGAGTAGAGGCCGGTTTATAGTCCCACGTGGGCCCTAAAAGAGTTAGGCACGATGTTCCTAGGCCCACTTAACTTAAAACCCAAGGAACAAGTTGTGAAACAAAAGATCAGCTCAGAGTCGCGATTTATCGGACAAGTCTGAAAAGGGTCGGACTAGTCCGAAGTTGGATAGAGAGAAATCAGACAAGTCCAGACTGGACATCGGACAAGTCCGAACTTATCCAGATGGGAAAAACAGACAAGTCTGGCCTAAAATCGGACAAGTCCAACATTAGTTAGAGGGAAAAACGGACAAGTCCGTTGGAAAACCGGACTAGTCCGGACAAGTCCGCTGGAACATCGGACTAGTACGGACAATTCCAGGTACTTAGCAAATTTTTCAAGGATTTGGAGCACCGGATTAGTCCGCACAAGACTGGTCATGTCCGAAAGTGTCCAGAGGGAAAAACAAACTAGTCCGTAGAAAAACGGACAAGTTCGTTTGAAGTGAGAGAGAAATCGGACTAGTACGCACCAAAATTGGACTAGTCCGCACTTCCCATAATTCTTAAGTGTAGTTTTGTTTCTAATTTATTTTAAACTTGTTCCTTATTATGTTGCTCAAGGTTAAACATGATTAATGATGGATGCAGGGCATGATGCACGAAAATGAGGGTGTTACACTTTACAAGACAATCGACGTACTTTATGCCCTGTCGAATCCCACCGCCCACGTGCTGGAGCATGCCGTCATCACCGTCACTTTTCATCTTCGTGCCTGTCTATATGCATAAGAGACTACTAAATGGCTGTGTTGCGCCATAAATGGGCTCTACCGAGTCGAGCTGGCCCGGAGCCCATTTATATAGATATCATAAATAAAAACTCGAGCGATCAAAATATTTCAAATTAAACAACTAATTAGTAAATAAAAAAGAATTAAGAAATTAAACAACTAAATTTCATCAGTCATCAAACTTCAATATAATTGTAACTAATTGAAACTAATTGCTAAACAATTGAATGTAATTGCAACTAATTGAAACTAATATACAAACATTGGGGAAACAATTGAATATAATTGCAACTAACTGAAACTAATTGCGAATCAATTGATAATTGACAACTAAGTGCTCACTAACTAGCTAAGTACTCACTAACTAACAATTGAAAGTTGAGCAAAAAAATAGCAACACAAACAGTGGCAAAAAGAGGGCGGACTACTGAATTCGTTGCCGCTAGGTGGAGGCAGCCGGCCGGGCTCGGGCGTGGTGGGCGGCACTCCGGCTTTGGGACGGCACTTCGGCTTTGGGATGGCAACGCGGTGGGGACGGCATAGTGGGGCGGCGGTGCGGTGCGGTTGGGCGGCAGCGCGATGGGTGCGGGCGGCGGCTCAGTGCGCTCGAGCGGCAGCTCGGGTGCGGGCGCCGCGTTGGGGCGGAACGTTTGGGCGGATGGTGGGGGCGGCACAATAGGGGCAGTGCGGCATGGCGGGGAGACGCGGTGGGGTGGCATGTTAGCGTGGCACGATGTCGGTGATGCAGCTTGGAGGCGAAGAGGATCACAGCGCAGTGCGGAGGAGAAAGAGGCACGCAACATGGAATGTGCTGCGCGCACGGCCCGAGCGAGTAGGGTTAAGTCATCTACTTACATCGGCCAATGTAACTTACGTCGGCCTAGGGTTGGACTGACGTAATTAGCGCTCAACTTCCATCGGCTGCTGTACTTACGTCGGCCCATGTCCCAGCCCGACGTAGGCAGCACGTTAACGCTGTCGGCCAAATTACTTTCGTCGGCTGCGGGCACATGACCGACGTAAGTTACAAAACTTACGTCGGCATCGAACAGTCGATGCAAGTTAAGTTACTTACATCGACTAGCCCACATAAGTTAATTTGGCCGACGTAATCTTATGGTTTCCTGTAGTGCTACATGTATGATGAAACTAATACTGGCATACATGTAGTTTGCAGCTGGTTTTATTCTTAATAAAACCTGGTGTGACATAAACATAGGGTTCCCCGGATACACCATTGAGAAGCACACCAGATGACCCTGTTGCTAGGATTGTGCGAACCCAATTAATCCAGTTATTTGGAAAGGAAATGGCTTCCGTAATAGCAACAATTGCATTATGTGATATCATATCAAATGCATTGGTGAAGTATAGCTTGAGTACCACTGTTGGCTGTTTGGAAGATTTACATAAGTGGATGTATACACATGCCCGGGCTGTGCAGTCTTGAATGAATCGATCTTTGATAAAATTATATTGCTTCCTATAAATTATGGGAACGATGACTCTCCGTAGTCGTTCAATAATTATCTTTGTTATCAGTTTGAGGGCACTATTGAGTAAGGATATAGTCCTATAATCAACCACTTCAGTAGGATTGCTTGTTTTAGGTATTAGGATGAGGTGTGAGCTGTTGATGGATTTGATATCCAGATCATCCCTAAAGAAGACCTGCCAGAGATTGATAAAGTCTTGTTTAATAATAGGCCAACAACATTTAGTAAACTTACCATTGAAGCCATCTGGTCCTGGGGACTTATCCATATGGAGAAATTTGACTATACGCTGAATTTCTTCATATGACACTGGGTCGCCAAGTGATGAAGACCGGGGAACTGCGGCATGAGCGTTGAGAGGTCATAGAGCATGTTCGGCTATGCAGTCACAGAGTTTTGGCCTCTGAATGTTTGCCATAGGTACTCTGCTTTTTGCTGGTCTTCATATGGTAATTCTCCTACATAATCCTCCAGTGAAGAGATGAAGTTTAGCGTTGCTTCCAATTTAGAGTCTGGCAATGAATCAATTGTGTAACATAGCTTTGAGGATGTTTCTGAAGTTTCATTCCTGTAAAAAAATGAGGGTGTGCTTCTTGAAGAAAAAGGTGATGTTTTCTGCTAGCTTCCCCCATTTCTTTAGCACATGTGGCAGTTTCTTGAATTTCAAAGAAATAAGCTAAGCTGGATTTAAAGTTGGTGCTGGTCTGTGCCATGTTCTTTCTATAATCTCAAAGAAACCTGGGACCGTCATCCCATAATTTTCAAATCATAACAATGGGTACTGCGGTATAGAAGTGCCAATAGTAATCTTGCAAGGTATATGATCTGAAACTGTTCTGGACATACACTACGTCAGAAAGGCTCATACGAGACGGGCCCGAACGAAGAAGGGAGACGAACAAACTGTGCGTCTCCGTCGTCGCGTCTCACACTACGGTGGCATCAGAGACGGTCTTCAAGGCTCGTCGCCGATCAAACTAGGTGAGAGACATGCTGAAAAGAAGAGTGTCTCTTTTCTTTGTGTAATAACAGACGACCTTTACGGGGTCATTGGAGACGCCGCTGGCACGCGTCACCCATCAGCGTACATGCGTGACATGCTCTTACAAAGCCCGTCGCAGATATATTGACTGATCCGAGACGTCCTTTGTTGTAGTGCATCGCAAATTTATTAATTTATGTGAGACAGGCTTTATGGAAGCTTTTCTCCTTTATGTAGGTTATCCGAGATGCTCCCTACTATAGCTCGTCGCAGATTGTTTACAGGCAGGGTCTACAATTAGGAGCTAGCCAGCATTTGGCAGCCGTATTACCAGTGTCAACAACATACTGTTCATGAACATATGCCAAAACGATTGCACGTTAAATTATATTGACCAATCAAATATTACAAAAGTGTCAGTCGTGGTTATCAAGTATACTAATTATACAACAAAGACTGTTAATCCTGATTACAATGTAACTAATTACACATACCATAACTGTCATCATCTAGTCCTGTATACCGTAATGAAAATTCTCCCAATCAATGACTTCATTAATGATGAGCCTTCATAGCCTCTAATGCTTCCACTGAGACATCGTCCTGCAATTCAATAAAATCACTGAAATCATATAAAACATTATCAAATTGCAGTAACATTCGCTTAAACAGTCACATAAGGTAGCAAATATCTGTTAGTGAATGGAGAACTGAGCTTACTTGTAGCACATGCAGTTGGTGAGCATCTGCAAAGCATCAGCAGAGAAATTGTTCTCATGGTAAAGGACATGGTAGTGAGCTGGTGTGCTTGTCCTCTGAAAAAACAAACAATTTACATTCCACGGATGCACTTATAGCCTGATTCCAGCATAGGTACCTTGATTCCATGTAGAAATCAAATTCACTGGGATGGCAAATGCTAGTGTCAACCACAGTTCCTGCAGTTTCAAGGGTTTGCGAATCAGAATTCATTATATACATTGATAGTCAAAACAAATACATTACTTCTGCATTAGAGATAAACAAGGACATCCTCAAATTCAACAAAGTTCTCCTTTTGGA
This sequence comes from Tuctoria greenei, assembly GCA_036927565.1. Taxonomy (NCBI): domain Eukaryota; kingdom Viridiplantae; phylum Streptophyta; class Magnoliopsida; order Poales; family Poaceae; genus Tuctoria; species Tuctoria greenei. The sequence goes on along the minus strand of JAYESD010000002.1, from coordinate 192,901,007 downwards.
TCAATGACTTCATTAATGATGAGCCTTTATTGGACATCCTCAAATTCAACAAAATCACTGGAATGCACGCTCTGAGGGCAGGATCAAGGCGGCGGCATGCTCCGGGGACAGGGGACACGGCGGCGTGCTCCAGGACGAGCTGGCGGAGGCGTCGGAGTGGCGGTTCCTCAACTCTCTGATGACAGCAGGCCGGCGTGCTCCAGGGACAGGGAGAACATTTCCACTTATGTTAAGGTGGCAGCATGCTCATAAATATTGCCGAGGTCGGGGTTGAGGCGGCAGCGTGCTCCGGGGTCACGGGACAAGGCAGCGTGATCCAACATGCTCAACTCTCTAATGATGAAGGTCGGTGTTGACGGTGGGGGAGGGGTCGACGCCGGCAGCGTGACAATGACAAAGAGTAAGTTGAGAAAGAGGGAAGGCGGCAGCGTGCTCCGGGGACAGGGGACGAGGCAGTGTGCTCCAGTGTGCTCAACTCTATGATGACGCGAAGGTCGGGGTTGATGGCGGCGGCGTGCTCATGATCTGCGGTTTATAGGTCGAGAGAGCGCGCGACAGCTAATTTTTTTTGCCAAATGTTGGTAGAGAGTGGACGATGGACAAAATTTTTTAGCATAAATCGGAGACGCGCAAATTTAAGGCGCGTCTCTCATTATTTTGTGGCCCCGGACACGCCACAGTGTCTTAGATGCCCCACGGTGTGCTGAAGCAAGGAACAACATCCAGGACATTACGACGTGTCCAACTGGCAACTGTGCACAATGCCTTATATGATCATTGCATTGCGCTCAGCTTTTCGAGGTGGAACAAAAGATCTTCGGCGTAAATTGGAGACGCGCCATCAGAAGGTGCGTCTCGCATTAAATTGAGGCTCCGGACACGATGGAGTGTCCTAGCTAGATGCGCCACGATTTGCTGAAGCCAGGAAAAACATCGAGGACATTCCGTTTGCTGAAGCCAGGAACAACAATTGGAGACGAATGTATATAACGCACGTCTCGCATTAGCTCTTCTGACACGAGCATCAAGAATCGGAGATGGGCATATATAACACCCGTCTTGCACTATTTTGTTGGTAGAATGGGCATCCAATATGCGAAAGATGCACAATGGTGTGCTGAAGCAAGGAACATCTTTCACATATTGGATGCTGGCCAACTGCAACTGTGTGCAATGCCTTATATGACTGTTGCAACGCGCTTAGCTTTCTGTGGTGGGACAAAAGATCTTCGGTGTAAATCATAGATGGGCCAACGGAAGGCGCGTCTTATATTATTTTGATACCCCGAACACCCTGGAGTGTCCTAGATGCGCCACGGTGTGATGAAGCCAGGAACAACATCCAGGACATTTTGGTGTGTCCAACTGGCAACTGTGCGCAATGCCTTATATGATCGTTGCATTGCGCTCAGCTTTCCGAGGTGGAGCAAAAGATCTTCGGTACAAATCGGAGACTGGACCGTGTAAGGCCCGTCTCCCTTTTGCTGGTTCTATGGTATCTGAGATGCTGCCTTCTAAAGTTTGTCTCTCATGCGCTCTTCACATTGCCACTCCCACGACATCGTGAACCGTTGCAGGGATAAACAAACGCAATGATATTGCAATTCACGGGTTAATTGGAATTCAGGGATAAACAAATGAAATGACATTGCAATTTAGAGATAATTTGCAACTCAATGAATTTCACAGTTCATACATTGTGTGCCCTCTAAACTAATTTCGAATCTAAACTTATTCCTAAAGCTCCCATCAATCAATCTAAACTGTACCGTCCAGCTTGCTCTCGAACACATCTCTTATATTGCCCTGGATACTGAAAAGATTGACATTCTTTAAATTAACAAATGTCAAAGGAGGAATGAATAACCTACGTTGGTCACTAACACAAAGTATCTATACTCGATAAGTAGATTATAGCAATCATTTTCAACACCGGGCGCATTTGGTTGATGCGGCAAAAGCTAAACTTCAAGTAGTAAAATTTTGATTGTAAAACCAGTGCACCACCCCTACGAAATATCAATTTAAGCAACATAAGAAACCAGTTCAAATAAGTTCGGCAATAATTACTAATTACGTTATCAAAATAGGTCTATCTTATAGTCTCTTGATCAAGAATCCCAATGCAGTGTGCTCCTGAGCAATGGACATTTGGGTGGAAGAAACCACTCTGAAAGATGCATCTTGGAGGCATCAATGGATAGTCCTCTGAGAAGGTGATTGTTAGGGGGTAGTAACCACCTTCCCAGTCAGTCTACAAAGGAAAATCATTAATAGGAGGATGATGGTTAAACTCATATTGTGCTTGTTCTTCATGACTTACCCCTTCTTTACTGGGGACGATGCACTGCCACTTCGATAAATCTCCCAATTCAGACTTCTCAGAGAAACCATACGCAGAAGGAAAAACAAAACTAAAGTTAAGTTCATCAGTCCATTGCAGATCTACATATATACAACTATGCAACCGGTGTGCCTATGTACATACATGTGGATGATTCTTGCACCACGCCAAGCGCTCCTCCTCCAGTTGGGTACGCGCCAAGCCGATACTAGCCATGAACAGTGACAACAACGAGAAGGATAACGACGACGACGACGTGGAGGATGGCGACAATGATGACGACGAGGACGACGACGACGATGACAACGGCAATTGCGAACAGAGGAGGCGGTCGCACTAGAGTTGGTCGATTAGTAAAGGACCGTTGGTCGATTAGTAACAAAGGAGCACCGGAGGCGAAGAAGAGACGTGGGAGATAAGTGCGAGATGTGCGTTATGTAAAAGAGTGTCTTCCATTGTCGAAGGGACGAAGAGACGAGAGAGATAAATGCGAGACGCACTGTAACAAAGAGAGACACACGCTAATCTAAAGCGCGTCTTCCATAGTCGAAAGAGAGATGCGCGACACGAGGTCTGCGGAAAACTTAATTTTGGCGGCGTGGTGCGAAGACGCGTGCGACGTCCGTGTGCAGCCTTTCGTTTCCCGGAGGCGGTATCGATGTGTCCCATCATTCCATCAATGTGGGGGAAACCATCCACTCCCTCGACGACTCCGCGTAGACCTTATTTAAGACGCGCCATCACCAGCCAGTTCTCCGCAAGCGCGTCGCTCACTTTGAATCCTCTTCTTTTTTTCTTCTTCTCCACCCCGACGACCCACCACCACCATGGGCGACCTTTCGCCGCCAAGCCCTCCAAGGGAGCCACCGTGCAAGAAACTGTGCTGCAGCTCTCCCAAGAGGTTAAACACCGAGTAGCGCCTCCTTATGGCGCATGAGGCGTTCAACAATACATATCGCGCCATTAGTTCCTTAGAGCTGGGTACCCTTTACCAGTTTACTAGAATGGGTACCATCGGCCACTACCTCACGGGGTGGCCGATCGTCTCAACATTCTGTTCGCGATGATGGCCCAGGTGCTTGGACCCGAGGGCCGCATAAACCTGGTGGAGTCGACGGAGAGCAACCTCGTTCTCGGGGTTGCACTGCCGGTGCAGCCGGTGCAGTCGACGTAGCCGGAGCAGCCGTCCCGGGCTCCTATTGCACCAGCGCTTCCGCCGGAGGAGGAGGAGGAGTACGAGTATGAGTAGGATTTAGTTTTTCTTTGTTGTTTTTAGTTGCTTATATTTTGTAAATATTGTTAATGAATGAAATCTATCTTTGTACATCTATATGATTGAATATTATCTTGTGTGTTTTTCAACTGTGTGAATGAATGAATGTGTAGTGTGTTCATCATGTTTCTCAGGTATCATAAGGAAGGATTTGATTATATTCGGGACAAGAGAATGATTTTGTTATCAAGTGAGATGTGTGATATCAACAGTGAACCGAAGCAAAATGGAGAAAATTACGAAGCTAAATGTGATGTGTGGAATCGAAGACGCGCTTTCCGTTAGAGAACATATCTCTTTTTGCAGATGAGAGGGAGACGTCGATCATAGGAGACGCGCTTCACAGCGAAGCTCATCTCCACTTTGCATTCCAACACAGACCTTATATAAGGCGCCATCAGTCTCTCCTCTTCGCTTTGTTCCGCTCAGACAACCCACCATGGCCAACGTTCCACTGCCAAGCCCTCCAAGAGAGCCACCATGCAAGAAACAGTGTTGCCGCTCCCCCAAGAGGCTCAACAAAGAGCTGCTCGAGATGCTGTTCGACAGTCTATTCGACCGGTTCCAGAGGCTGCTCGAGACGATAGCCGAGGTGCTCGGTGCCGAGGGCCGCAGTATCCTACTGGTGGCGATGGTGAGGAACCTCGGTTGCGAGGTTCCATCGCTGGATTTGGACCAGCCGGAGCAAGTAGTGGAGCAGCCGGAGCAACTGGCGTAGCAGATGGAGCAGTCAGAGCAACCGGAGCAACCGGAGCAACCTACAGAGCAGCCCGAGGAGGCAGGCGGTAGGAGGAGTAGGATTTAGGTTTTCTTTTGTTGTTTTTATTGATGTTTTTCTTTTCTTGTATATTGTACTTCTTTCTTGTGTTTTGTAATATATTTGTTATCTGTGATCAATTGTGTGAATGATTCTATGTGTTATCTGTGTTCATCTGTGTGATGAATATTTTGTGTGTTCAACTGTGAATGAATGTTGTCAGCGTTCAGAGTCGTGTTCATGTATGTCTGTAAGCGAAGACAAAGAAGACGTGCTTTCAGTAAAGAACGTCTCATTTCACTCGCTTATAGGAGACACACTGTGCTAGAAGTGCGTCTCCCGTTCGTTCAAAGAGTAGGCCCATCTCAGATCCATACTTAACTGAGATGGGCTGTAATGTAACGCGTCTACTTGAACGTTCAACCGAGCTGTCGGTACCTTGAGTACCGTATACCCCTTCAGATTGCAAAGATTTCAAGGAAATGTCATCTACTTGATTTGAAGACCTTCGGAGGCCCACATGTTAGACATAACCGGAGCTGCTTCCCCAACATGGTTAGCCCCAGGGTCGCCACATGTACCCTCAAACCGGAGCTACCGCCCACAAGGGGGAAGCTCTGGGCTATGTACCATAACGGCACCCCTGGACCTAACCCCAGACCGAGGGAAGCTCTAGAACTGACACGTGTCTGGTGGCACCGGACCTATCTGTTCCCCACAGTATGCTCCGGAGCTGCCACGTGTCCAACCGTCGGATCTTCATCCTCAAACCTCCGGTAGACTCCACAACGGCTCCGGATCTTCAAAAGGGAATCAAGGACTTCAAGACCCGATTAAGTGTCATTAATACTATGTTAATGACACACGATCGGACGACCCTTAATACCTGTAACGGCGCTGTCAAAGCCCGTAACTCGGTCATTAAGGGTAATTAAGCGCATCAAATGTGTATCAATATTAGTAGCCACCGGGGCCACATGTCGGGCCAGGCCAACATGTAACGGCCCGTACTTGTACTATAAAAGGACAGGCCGACGATACATAGGGGGCTCTCTGATCTGATCTAAGCTGGACTGATCGTCTCACACGCGCTCTCAACTCACGTCACCAGAGTTGAGTTCATACAACCAATACAACACCAACACACCCCGTGGAGTAGGGTATTACGCTCAGGCGGCCCGAACCACGTAAACCTTTGTGTCTCCTGTGTCATTTTACATTTCACCTTCTTGAATCTCCGCGCGCCCATACCGAACTTCAAACTCCGCAAACACTTTTAGTAGTGTCGGGAGATCTGCCGGATCAATACCATCGACAGTTGGCGCGCCAGGTAGGGGGGGCCTGAGATTTCAAGAATGGTGAACAAAGCTGCTGAATCATCCAATGGTCATCCCGCTGTTCAAGGTGCTGGGGGCAATCCCTCCAATATGCGGCCACCAGCAGGAACCTCAGTTCCAGTAGGAGTCACACTTCCACCACCGCTGCCTCCACCAGCAAATCAAGCTGGGCAGCGCGATGGTGCACCGGCGTCAATCACTGCGTCGGCGAATCATGACAACCCGGAACATGCGCTCCATGCAGCACGTGCTCTCCTTCAGTGCCCACCACCTCCGGATGCATCCCAGGATGCAATGGAGCAGTGGAGGGCTGATGTGGAACACTTGGTTGCAGCAACAGCCGACCGCATCAGTAACTAGGGTCCTCCTCATTCAGGACGGGCCCCGTCACAGCGACGGACCTTCTCTGGCAGACTTGGTCCGCATGTTTCCAACAATAGGAGACGTGCTGCGTCACAGCAAGTGACGTCATTGCCCACCGGGGCGCGACGCACTCACACGGTATCAAGGCTTTCAACTCATGACCTCCGGGCGGAGCTTGATTGCCGATACCATCAACAAGACGGCCGAGTCCATATCGAGCGTGCTCGTGAAAGACGAGAAGCTCAGGACATTCCTGCTCCTAAAGGAGTAGGAGGACGCTGTTCAGCCCTGGCCATGCATCTGCGTATGGTCAGGTGGCCATAGAAATTCTGGCTTCACCTGCTGGAGAAGTTTGATGAGACCGTTAATCCTGTCGAATTTCTTCAGATTTACTCCACTGCTATCCTGGCAGCTGGAGGAAATGAGGCCGTAATGGCCAACTATTTTCCAGTGGCTTTAACTGGGACCGCCCGGTCTTGGTTTATGAGCCTTCCACCCAACTCCATCAACAGTTGGGAAGAGTTGTGCCGACAATGTACCGCAAACTTCGGGAGTTCATACACCCAACCATGCACCGAACTGGACCTTTTTGCAGTCGTGCAAAAAGGGGGAGAATCCCTGCGATCATTCATTCAGAGATTCTCTCAGGTACAAAACACTATCCCTTCTATCTCTAGCGCTTCTGTCATTGTGACATTTAGACGGGGCGTACGGGATAAGATGATGTTGGAGAAACTGGCGATCAAGGAGATCACCAGTGTCACGGAACTCTTCAGCTTGGCCGACAAATGTGCTAGAGCTGTGGAGGGCCGTGAAATGCACTCCAAACCACCTCCGCAGGATCACAAGAAATCCTCCAAATGTGAAGCCACTACCTCCGGGAGTGGCAAAAAGAAGAAAAAGACCAACGGCAAGAAGAAGCCGTCGGCCGGCGCATCTAATGCTGCAGCTACTGCAGCTCCGGGTGGCCGGGGGCCACGCCCCGAGAAGCAACCTCGACCGTCTTCTGAAGACGGTGGCAAACCCAAGGTGTGGTGTCCAATTCAAAAGATGGACAACCATAGTTTGGAAGACTGCCGAGAAGTCCAAAACCTTGCCGAGCGCTACAACAAGCGCCGGGAAGTAGTTCCTTTCCGACAGAGGGAAGGAAAAAAAAGTTGACGAAGCTCCGGCTAAAGAGGAGTTAGGTTTCCAGGATCCTAAAAAGGTCCTGAAGGCCGTCTACACCTCCGTCGACGATGATTCTGACGTCTTTGACAACGAGCGTCGGAAGACCATGAACACCATTTTGGGTGGATCATGGGACATGACCTCCCGCCGCGTCCTCAAGAAAATGCGTCGGGACATGGCCGCTGTAGCTCCTACAGCCAGGGCGGAGCCTCATCGGAAGTGGATGGACACAACCATCACTTTTGATGCTTCGGAGTGCCCTCAAAGCATGGTTGGAGTAGGCCAGTTACCTTTGATGGTATCTCCTAATATCAATAACATTCAGCTCCACCATGTTATGGTAGACGGAGGTTTGGGGCTGAACCTCATAAGCTTCGAAGCTTTTACCAAGCTTCAGCTCCGACCTTTGAATCTTCACCCCTCCCGACCTTTCTCCAGAGTAGGTCCGGGAGCCATTACCCCACTCGGTGCTATTACTCTCCCTGTTACCTTCGGGACCCGGGAGAAATATCGCACTGAGAAGTTGGTCTTTGACGTTGCTCAGATCAACTTACCTTTCAACGCCATACTGGGTAGGCCTGCCTTGTACAAATTCATGACAGCTGCTCATTATGGCTACCTGGTGTTAAAGATGCCAACACCAGTAGGCGTTCTCTAGATCTGCGGAGATCGCACTGCCGGAGTAACTGCTCTGGAAGAAATTCATGCGCTTACTACGGCGCAAGAGGAGCACTACAGGTAGGAGCAAGCTCCAAAACCCCCGAGCATTCGTCAATGAGGCTCGACTTCTGCACTTCGTGTGCAGCCAAGCGGCGACACCGACATTCCTGTCAAAGTCATCCAAATCGGTTCCGATGCCGCTCAGACCACCCGCATATCGGGGGGATTGAATGACAAATAGGAACTCACGCTCATCACTTTCCTCCGGGCTAATGTCGACGTGTTTGCCTGGCAACTGTCACAAATGCCTGAGATCCCCAGGGAAGTGATTCAGCACAATCTGAAGATCTACCCTGACGCCCGGCCCGTGCATCAGAAGCCTCGGAAGCAATCCGTGGAGCGACAGAACTTCATTCGACAAGAAGTGAAGAAGTTGCTCGAAGCCGGATTCATCCGAGAATTCTTCCATCCAAAATGGCTAGCAAACCCAGTCGTTGTGCCCAAGGCCGGCGGGAAGCTTCGGATGTGTATTGACTACACAACACTAAATAAGGCGTGTCCAAAAGATCCATTCCCACTACATAGAATAGATCAGATAGTGGATTCCACCTCTGGTTGTGAATTACTGTGTTTCCTAGACGCATATTCTGGATATCATCAAATCAGAATGTCTAGGGAAGATGAAGAGCATACCTCTTTCATCACAATAGATGGATTGTACTGTTATACAGCCATGCCATTTGGTCTCAAGAATGCAGCTTCAACTTTTGTACGAGCTATGTACAAAACTTTTGAAGAACTCATTAGAGACATAGTGGAAGTGTACGTCGATGACATCATGGTCAAGATCAAGAACATGGAGTCACTCCTTGACACGTTACAGGCTGTCTTTGACAAGCTGCGGGTCACTCACACAAAGCTAAACCCAGACAAGTGTTTCTTCGGGGTTAGCTCCAGAAAACTTCTTGGTTTCCTGGTAAATCACCGGGCATAGAGGCTAATCCGGCGAAGATCAAAGCCATTGAAGACATGCGGCCACCAGCCCGCATCAAGGATGTCCAAAAGCTGACTGGATGTCTAGCAGCCCTCAGCCGGTTCATTTCAAGACTGGCGGAATGGGCACTTCCCTTCTTCAATTTATTGAGGAAGTCCGGACCATTCCAATGGTCTGAAGAAGCAGAAAAGGCGTTCCAGGAGCTAAAACAGCTCCTCACCATCCTGCCAACTCTGGTAGCTCTAAACCCTGGTGAGCCTTTACTGCTTTACATCTCAGCAACTGACAAAGTCGTCAGTATGGTCTTGGTTGTGGAGAGACCAGAACCATCCCATGCTCAGGAATCCAAACCCCTCTGGGAGGGTCCGGAGGTTCCTGAAAGCGAGTCTGGGTCCCAGTTCCCAGACTTGAGTCCACAAGAAGTTACTTCAGAAGACCCAGACCCCTCCAGGAGGGTCCAGGTCGCTTCTGAAGAAGCTCCGGGTCCCTCCAGCAAGGACCCGGAGGTCCCTGAAGAAGGTCCGGATCCCTCCGGGAGGATCCGGGTCAATGAGGAAGCTCCGGGCCCCTCCGGGAGGGTCAGTACCATCCAGCGCACAGTGTACTTCATTAGTGAAGTACTTCATGACGCCAAGACTCGATACCTAGATGTGCATAAACTGCTCTATGCAGTTCTTATCACCTCCAGGAAGCTTCGCCATTACTTCCAAGCTCACAAGATTTCAGTGGTGACTTCTTACCCACTTCGAGCAATCTTGCATAATCCCAATTAAACTGGGAATATTGCAAAGTGGGCAGCGGAATTGGCCGAATTCAATCTCAAATTCATTCCAAGACAAGCAATCAAGGGTCAAGCATTGGCAGATTTTGTGGCGGAATGGACTCCCTCTCCATCAAACCCTGAGGGCCCCAGTGAGCAGAAGCCGGAACATAAGGCTCCGGTCTTCACCGAGCCTCACTGGACCCTCTACTTCGACGGCTCCATGCAAAAGTAGGGGGCCGGAGCTGGAATCTTCTCCTCGCACCAACTGGGGAGAGGGTAAAATACATGGTACACCTTGACTTCAAGGCGACCAACGACATGGCGGAGTACGAAGCACTCATCTACGGACTAAAGGTGGCACTGCCATACGGTGTCAAGTAGCTGCTGGTCAAGGGATATTCATAGCTCATCATTAAACAAGTGAAGGGTGAATGCTCCTGCAACAATCTCCAGCTAGCTGCTTACCTCCTTGAAGTACAGAGGCTTTAGAAGGACTTCAAAGTCCTAGACCTCCACCACGTCCAGCGTGCCCACAACGCTGAAGCCGACGAACTCTGGACGAAAGCGTCAACCGGAGCTCCAGCTCCTGATGGAACTTTTGTCCAGAGGTTGTCTAAACCCACAACTCAGCCTGCCGAACTGAGCGAAGGGGGCGAGATCAGCATCCCGAAGCTGACGGTCCCGATGGACCTGTTACCATGGCAGCCATCAAGGGTCGTAGGTGCTGCCGGAAGCTCTGAGCAACCCAGCACGCAAGACTCAAATGCTCAAGTTAGCTCCAATGCATGGATCTCGGAGATTCGGAGCTACTTGAAAGACAACATCCTTCCTGACGATGATGTATCCACTGACCGGACAGTCAGATTGGCTAAAAGATACACGTTGTTAGAAGGGGATCTCTACCGTTGTGGTGCCAACAGTGTCCTAATGCGTTGCATCACAAGGGGAGAAGGCTGCGAGCTCCTCGCAAAAATCCATGGAGGCGAGTGTGGGAACCACGCGTCTTCTCGCACCCTGGTCGGTAAAGCCTTCCGGCATGGCTTCTACTGGCCTACAGCACTCCAGGATGCAACTGAGCTAGTGAAGAAATGCGAAGCATGCCAATTTCATGCAAAGCAAATTCACACACCGGCTCAGCCTCTACAAATGATACCTCCTACATGGCCCTTCGCTGTGTGGGGGATGGACATCTTGGGACCTTTCCCAAGAGCCGTCGGAGGTTACAAGTTCCTGTATGTCGCCATTGACAAGTTCACCAAGTGGCCGGAAGCAACTCCAGTTGTGACAATAAACAAGCAATCTGCTATCAACTTTTTGCAGTCCATTGTATGTATATTTGGAGTCCCAAACAAAATCATTACTGATAATCGGACCCAATTCACAAGTTCTGCATTTCAAGGATATTGCGAAGACCTCGACATTCAAGTTTGCTACGCCTCCGTAGCTCACCCGGCAAGAAATGGCCAGGACGAGAGAGCAAATGCTGAAATCCTGAAAGGACTCAAAACGCGCACCTATGAGCGCTTGAAAAAATATGGAGCCAACTGGATTAAAGAGCTTCCGCCCACTCTATGGGCCAACAGGACAACTCCAAACTGGTCAACTGGAGAGACACCCTTCTTCCTAGTGTACGGAGCTGAAGCAATCCTTCCTCCGGAAATCACCTTGGGGTCACTCCGGGTCCGGACCTTCGACGAAGCCACGCAGGACCAGCTCCGACGTGAAGACCTAGACCACCTTGAGGAGGGAAGGTGCCAAGCAGCTGTTCGGAATGCCCGATACCGCGAAGCCCTTCGGCGCTATCATCAGCGGCATGTACACAACCGATAGCTCGAGGAAGGCGATCTGGTGCTACGGAGAATACAATCCAAATAAGGGTTAAACAAACTCTCCCCTAGCTAGGAGGGACCCTTGCGAGTGATTAAAGTATCCTGTCCCAGAAGCGTTCACTTGGCTACCGAGGATGGGACACCTCTCCCAAATCCTTGGAATATTGAGCACCTCCGTAAGTTCTACACTTAATATCACGGAGGTGAGTCTGTAGTAACTTGAGGTGTATGTTATAGAGTCATTGTACAGAGTCGGGTAGTTCCTCCGGGAGAACAGCCGGGCATTTCCCAGAAGGTCCGCAAAGTTCATGCAACACTTGTCACAGTCTCAGGACTAAAAGTGTGGCTAGTTACCCTGGGTCAAACGAGAAATGAAACATGCTTAGCCTGGTTTCGTACCCTAAGAGTGTACTTGTTTCCCCTGTACCCCGGACCTATAACGAAAGACATCTTCATGTGAAACAGACTCCACATGCATTTATTTTCTACAGGCTCAACATTTTTTATTTTTCTCTTTCTTGTCTATAACAAAGTTGTGCAATTCTTAAGAAATTTTAGTTCGACCAGTTCATGTACAATTCGAGCTGTATTGTCAATTCTTTTGGATTCAAATATTGTTCATGGCCCACTCGCCTGAATGCCTCCAAGCCAATCTAGGGCTGGAGTGTGCTATCGACTTAGCCTGGTCAAGCACCCTAAGTACGCCACTCTACCTACACCCCGGCATGCCAAAGTAAGGCGGGTCCAAGTACAATTGGATATGGAAGAAAGAAGGCAACGCATTCGGTTCTATTCAGAATTGTGTTTTACCTAAAACTTTCTTGGGAATCGTAAGCCGCGACGAAGTAATAGGCAAGGAGCGAATTTTACTATTTTTCTTGGCTTCAGTGTGCAGGAAAAATAAAGAATCCACGTTGATGGAGAAAAGCCAGAGCTAACAAAGCTCCGACTCCCCCTAGGTGCCTTGTAATCGATGTTAAACATTGAAAACGAGCATTACCGGAGCAACCAAGCTCCGGCAAAGCTAGGGGGGCCAGCCGTCGACGCAGAATAAAAGATGGTGAGAAGACCCCACAAGCGGAGTCTGCTGCCGACAAGCTACGCGTTGGCAAAGGTCACTACCGGAGCTACTAAGCTCCGACACCCCGGAGGGCTAACTATCGATGCTCTACGCGTTGATAGGGACTATTGCCACAGCTACTAAACTCCGACGGTAGTTAATGCCGGAGCTTCTGAGCTCCGACAACCTCAGGGGGCCTTCACTATCGAAGACTTCGGACCTACACTTTATAAGTTCAAAGCAAACGAGTCTTCAACAAAACACAATATCCTCTTGGTACATGTTCACAATCAAATTGTGTACATCTACCAGGGGGCCAAGTGAAGACAAAAGTGTTGAAGACAAAAAATGAAATTCACAAAAATTTGGATTTCATTCATCTGGAGACATGGGATTACAAAATTGGGGAAGAAAAAGAGAGAATACAAGTGGGAGCTACAGAGATGGTCCTAGACCCTATGGAAGAACTGGGCGACCTTCTGAGCAACCTCCGACACGTTGGCTCGGGTGGCTTCACCTTCTACTTCGATGGGACCTTCAAGCACCGGGTCCAGAGGAAATTGGGGATCCCGGTTGGTGTAGCACGTCAGCACATACTCTGCGACGTTCTTCGCCAGGGCTGCCCCTCAACCTCCAACTGGTCCACGATGATGTCACCCACCTTGGAGAGTTTGCCACCCGTCGAGCTCAACGCTTGCAACGCCAGGTCCGGCTCCGGCTCTGGATCATCCGGACGCACGGGACTGAAGCCCATTGGTGTCAGCGCGTCGTTGGCTTTGCTCAGGAACTACCAAACCTATAGGGAGTCCGCAGTCCTCAAGCCCTTCAGTTCCTCCAAGGATCTTTTGGCCGCCGCCAGTTCAGAATTCTCACGAGCAAGGCGCTCAACCTCTTTGGCATTTTGCTGAATCTTTTCAGCAACCTGCTTCTCGAGTTTTCTGAGCTCCTCCTCCCGGAGGTGGATCTTATTCTGGCGGTCGACCAGGTCCTTCTCCTGGCACCTAACTTTCTTCTCCCTAGCAGCGATGGCACACTCTTGCTTGTAGAGTTCCTGCCCTCGCACCCAGACCTTCTCCTCCTCCTCGACGCAACGCTCCTCCAATTTCTTGGCGCGTTCCTCGAGGCCCTTGTCAGCCAGAGCTACCTTTTCAGCGAGCTCCTCCTCCCTCTTCAAGACATCATCCCGCAGCTCTAGGAGTTTTTGCTCTTCGTCTTCGAGCTTCTTCTCCCTCTCCTCAAGTGCCTCCCGGCGCTTGATGAGGGTAGTGTTAATGGCTTCAAGCCTTTCTTGGCGATCATCAGCCGCACTATTAGTTGCCTTGGCCTGCTCATAAATGGCCCGGGATTGAGTGTCGAGGGCACGAGTCAAGCTCTCCCTATCATCCAATAATTTACCCCAGTATTCCAGGCGGACCTTCTCCTGTTTAATACGCTCCTTGTCGTCTGCCAGCCTCGACTGCGCAAGCTTGGTCTCGAAGTACAGCCGATTATGCCACCGCCTAAGGGTTTGGCACTCCTCTTCAAGAGCCTTGCTGTCGTGGTAGAACGCCAGCTGGACTTGACGCAGACTGGAGCAAGCATTGTCAATGGACAACGACAGGGGAATAGGGTTCGGACCTGCTGGGGTCTCCTCTGCTGGTTCCAGCGGGTTCTCGCTTACCAAAATTGGGTCCCACTCCACAAGAGTGGTCCCCTGAGCCTCCACGGCACTAGGTCCGTCCTCTGGGATAGCCTCAGTCGCCACCGAGGAGGGTCCTGCAGAAGAAGTTCCGACCTCCGGAAGTGGCTCCGAAGGCCCTGCTGCCAGGTCTTCATTTGCCCCCTCAGGCAGGGGGCCAACGACTTCATCAGGGCACCCTGGCTCATCAGGAGGCACCTCCACCGTCATCACTTCCGGAGTAGGGGCTACTTCCAGCTTCGGCCTGGGCTCCTCCTCCATTGGTGGCTCAGGTGTTAGCACCTCGACCATCATGGGTTTGAGTGCTGATGCCTCCGCAACAACCGGCCCTGAGGCCGGAGCTTCAACCTCAACTGGCTCAGGTGCCGGAAGGTCTTCAACTGCAACCAGCTCTGCAGTCGGAGCTTCAGTGGCAACCGGCTCTGAGGCTGGAGCTTCAGAGGTAGCCGGCTCAACCGCCAGGACTTCCTCAACATCCGGCTCGCTCGTCGGGACTTCAATAACCTCTAACTCAACCGTCGGGGCTTCGACAATTTCCAGCTCTGGGGTCGGAATCACTGCTTCCTCCGGCTCAGCGGCTGAAGCTTCCAACATCTCAGCATCAAGACCCGGAGCTTCAACCTCCGGGGCAGGTGCCGCTGGCGCATCTTCTCTCCCGTGGTCCGGCGCTACCACGGGAGTCTCGGAGGATGAGTCAAGGTCCATGACCATGACAGCTGGCGCCGGAGCTGCCGCAGCTTCAGCCACCACTTGGGGCGGCATTGGGACAGGAGCTGAAGCCTCTGCCCTCACAGCTTCAGCTACTGTGGCTGAGGGAGGAGCCTCACTCCTCTTCTTGGGGACGCTGCAAATGATGGATGAAGAAACTTAAAAAATAGTTACTACAACAAAACAACTATCTGAGGTAAAGATTAAAAATTACCTCGGAAGACTTCCGCACCAGCTTGCACGGAATCTCTTTCCCGGGCATTCTGGACTGATCATGGCCGCCGCCGGCGTGGTAGCTCCGGAAGGCCCCCCGGAACTTGTTGCAGCCGCGGGCATTTCCTTAGCCGAGGCCCCCCTCGACCGGGAAGGACCTCCGGACCCAGAGGCCTCAGCTGGCCCTGGTACTAGAGTCACATGCCCGGAGCTAGTACCCAAGGACGACGCTGCTGCAGATGCAGTCACCACAGTTTTAGAAGACCTCCCCCTCCGGGGAGAAGAGCTGCTGCAGAGGATGCAAGCCTAACGGACCTTCTGTTGGCATGCATTAACTTCCCCTTTCGGCTCGAGGGTTCGGCCACCTGCTCCTTGCCCTTGCCGACGACTTCGGTCCCTGGCTTCGGGGCAGAAGCGGAGCCACCTTCAGAAGCCCCAGGGATCACCACCCCGGAAGTCGATCGTCTCTCAACAACATCGAGGTCGTCAAGCACCGGCATAGTCCGCCGGAGCTCCCTACTGAACTGTACTTCCAAGTTCAGAGGGAGGAAAGCTGGTGGCGGGGTCAAGTCATCACCCGCGACGTCGATGCTGTGATGGAACTTCTTGAGATGAAACTCCAAGGTCGCCCCCTCCAGGTTGGACTTCAGCCTGGTCCCGACCTGGTCATCGTCCATCACACTGTTGAGGGACCAAGCGAGTTTTTCTCTCCTCTTCAGCGGTGCCCACCTGTTGACCAGGAAATTACAAAATAACGCCTGAGGAGTTAATCCTCCCTCCACACAATGGCGGATCCTGGTCAAAGCAGGGTTGAAGGCATCCGACAGCACCGGAGCTTCACTCCAGACAGCAGTGTCGATGTTGGGAAGGCCTTCGGGCAGCTCCAGCTTCTCGTGCTCCTCCACCCGGATGACTATCTAGTCTTTCTTCCAATCGTCCCACTTTCCAAAGGGAATGACCGGAGGTACTTGAATGGGCACTTCTTGCGCTGCACAAAGTAGTAGAAGTCAAGGTACTCATTACTCCTTCCGGTGGTATGGACGGTGAAGAAGGTCCAGAAAAGCTCAATGCAGGGGGGGTGCCCACCCACATTTCACAGAAGTGGACGAAGATAGACACTAGAAGAATGGAGTGGGGGCCAAGGTGGTACAGCTGCAGACCATAGAAGTCTAGCAGCATCAAGAAAAAGGAGGAAAAAGGTGGGATCAACCCCACCATGGCGTACGCAGAAAAGTACACCATCTCGCCGGCGTGCTCCTTCTCGAATGGGAGCTCTCCCCCGACGCGGACCAGGTGGTTGAAGAAGTCCGGGGACCACCCCATGAGGGCCCGGACCTTCTTCAGGTCACCTTCGGTCTTCAAGCGACTCTTGCGGAGACCCGACTCCATCGCAACACAGCGGGGCAAGGGAGGAAAAGCAAGCACAAGTTTGGGAGTTCGAGCGCAAGTTCAGATGAGAGGCATAAAGAACCACAAACGGTGCACGCTTTCCTTCTTAAGTAAGCCCCCGCAACGCTTGGATGGAAACCGCAGGGAAGCCGAAGATACAATTCAAAAATTTCACCCTACCGATGACAAGAGGACCCGGGACCACCCCGACGATCAAGTTGAGGTTCTTACCCAGGCGAACGGTTGTCATCATGAAAGGCGGGAAGCCCGAAGGTGGTGGCCTGACAAGGCGCACGGAACTGATACGATTTTTGTATCGGGAACCGGCGACCTTCAATTGCGTGAAATCCGCAGGCCAAAGATCTCATTTGCCGCACCCGGGATATGCCACGCGGCGAAGATTTAACTCCAAAACTATGGCATCGGCACATATGAAGACCATTGAAGACTCGGCTCAAAAGTCGAAAGATGGACCCACCTCCGGCGGAATGACTTCACCTAAGGGGTCTTCCACAGAGGTGGGCCCAGGGGGCCACTGTCGGTACCTTGAGTACCGTATACCCCTTGAGATTGCAAAGATCTCAAAGAAATGTCATCTACTTGATTTGAAGACCTTCATAGGCCCACATGTCAGACATAACCGGACCTGCTTCCCCAACATGGTTAGCCCCAGGGTTGCCACGTGTACCCTCAAACCAGAGCTACTGCCCACAAGGGGGAAGCTCCAGGCTATGTACCATAACGGCACCCCTGTACCTAACCCCAGACCGAGGGAAGCTCCGGAATTGACACGTGTCTGGTGGCACTGGACCTATCTGTTCCCCACAGTATGCTCCAGAGCTGCCACGTGTCCAACCGTCGGATGTTCAGCCTCAAACCTCCGGTAGACTCCACAACGGCTTCGGATCTTCAAAAGGGAATCAAGGACCCGATTAAGTGTCATTAATACTATGTTAATGACACACGATCGGACGACCCTTAATACCAGTAACGGCGCTGTCAATGCCCGTAACTCGGTCATTAAGGGTAATTAAGCGCATCAAATGTGTATCAATATTAGTAGCCGCCGGGGCCACATGTCGGGCCAGGCCAACTTGTAACGGCCTGTCCTTGTACTATAAAAGGACAGGCCGATGATACATAGGGGGCTCTTTGATCTGATCGGCTCACACGCGCTCTCAACTCACGTCACCAGAGTTGAGTTCATACAACCAATACAACACCAACACACCCCGTGGAGTAGGGTATTACGCTCAGGCGGCCCAAACCACATAAACATTTGTGTCTCCTGTGTCATTTTACATTTCACCTTCTTGAATCTTCGCGCGCCCATACCGAACATCAAAGTCCGCAAACACTTTTAGTAGTGTCGGGAGATCTACCGGATCAAAACCACCGACACGAGCCATATCTAATCCTCGCTGAAGTGGGCTCGTCTCGCTTAAGCTTATGAGAGACAACCGTCGTTGAGCATGTAACCCATCTTTATCCCCTATTTTGGGTTTCTTACGTATTGATAGAAGACATTAAATTGTTGGGATAGTGGAGCTCCCATTCTATACATGTCAAACACCAATCAATGTGCTCCAAGAGTAAGAAAGATTGCATGTAGCTCTATGTGTATTTTATATCTTTTAATGGTATATCTAGAAGGCCCCTATAGTGTATCCACTCATTGAAAGTCAAAATAGTATCAAAATTAACCCCAGATTTGTTTCTGTTGTCCATAGAACAATAAATATTAAGGTCCCCAAGAAACATCCAACATTCGGCTTCAGGAAATTGAAGAGACCATAATGTAGGATCAAAAAGCACGTGTAAATCTACAAGAGGGGGGGGGGTGAATGGTAGATTAAAACTTTTTAGCGGAAACAACAAAACACTCCTCGATAGAAAAATGATCTGTTAATGAAACTATGTGTGTTACTAATCTAAACGTGTTCAAATGTGACAAAACAAATATATATTGTAGAGAATCAAGCCACGAAGACGTCACAACAAGAGTCACGAAAATACGTCAAGAGAAACTCAAGTTACGATCGAAAGATCGAACAAAGGTCAATCTGTCCTACCCGAGAAAAACAGTTCTGGCACACTGCAAACGAAACACGTGTAGATCAGAAACCTCAAATCCAATGACCGTAAAGTTTTCACAGATGATAGAAAATCAAGTTGTGAAGACAACCCAAAAAGAATCACGTCAATCAGATCGGTAAAACTCGAGTTATGATAAAACCACCGAAGCAAGGTAGTGCTGTGCAGAAACTCGACGAGCAAGACTTGAGGAAAACAAGTCAGACGAGCAAGGCACAAAAGGTCCTTTTGACTACGAATTTTATTCAATAGAACACAAGAGGAACAGCCCAAAATTCGTGCACCATGAGCTCTGACCTCCATTTCTTATATCACCAGCCCTTAGGCCAACTCAAACTTAACTAGGACTCTAATCCTACTCAATTCACGAATCGATATTTTCTATAAATGTTCAAGACTCTTCTATACACAGATAGAAGCAATCTTAAGACTTCCAAACACCTTGGGAACATATCCAACATTTCTAAAACAACTAAAATTCGTGACCCACATGAAATCCTATCATAACCAACTCAAAACTTCCCACATTTGAGTCAAACATGACTCAGCCGCAGCCTTAGTCTATAACCTCGTCGGTTAGACCTTTCTGACCAATTCTTTACGTCCACATCTCTTCATCACGCCTCGAAACCATGTATCCACGTCCATGCACTCCTTGCACATGTGCAAACATCTTCCAACAACGTCCACGATACCTTCATATGCATTGTTCTTGATTCAAACATGATGCGCAACCTCCCGATCAACTCAACTACAATTCCTCCCGAACTTGGTTGTTGATCCTCATCTTCTCCCTAAGATGAGTTTAATGGATCCTGTCACCAGTCATGTCTTGAACTCAAGCAACACCTGGACATGAAGAAACAACCAATACTTCCAAGCACAAGTCCTCGACTTGACTCTCGTTAGTTCTGATAACCACAACACCTTACGTGAGAACCTGGCATAAGTATGTTGCAAACCTTAGCAAAAAAGATATAAACCATAACCACCAAAACACACCAAAAACTTAGTAAAATAAAACTAAGCAAACGTTTCCATAATCTAAAAAGCAAGTTTGAAACATTGCAAAATAAAAGCAGAACCACTACGATCAAGCTCCGAACCTTGCCAAAGCTCACCAGACCTTGAACCGGAGCTTACCAAAACTAGCAGGATCTAGCGCCGAAACATACCAAAGTTAAAACAACCTAGCACCGGAGCTAACCAAAGCTAGTCGGACCTAGTGACGGAGCTTACCAAAGCTAGTCGGACCTATACAAAGAAGACGGACCTTACGTCGGACCTTGCCGGAGCTACCCAAAACAAGCCGAACCTATCGACGGACCATACTAGTGCTCGGACCTAGAGTCGGACCTTGATGATAAATGTGTATTGGTAGTATTCAAAACTTTTATCACCATAGCCAATGTATTCAGCACACATAGGTCTCACAATCTCCCCCTTGATGAATGCATTGGCAACACCATTTAAAATACGAAGATTGACTTATTCACATGAAAAGTTTTGAAAACAATCCCCCCCCCCGCCTTTTTGAAAATCAAATGAGATAGAAATAAATTTCTCCCCCTATACATATTTCTCCCCCTTGCATACTTCTCCTCCTTTGACAATGTATTCAGCAAGGTACAGAAGAGAAATTTTAATTTGTTATGAGCACATTATAACATATACATATAAAACAAGTCATACTATCAAGTAACTTAGACTATCACAACAATGAGATACATAAAGTTGTGTAAGCTATGCAGAGATCAAATGTAATTTTCAATTTTAGCAAGTCATGATCTCACAAACATAACTATTACAAAACCTGAAAGCTTGACACTTGTTGCTGCATTTTATTATTTTTCAAAGCACAAATTTAGATCATATGATATTGTCAAGAGATTATATGCACATTTGCCTTATTCTAACCAACCAAGCCAAGCCTATGTCATTTGGCAATCAGAAGCTTAAGGACATGGTTTTAATCATACACAACTTCTTCCAAGTTCATATATAAGTGCATTGATAAGCCATATTAAAAGAAGAAGTGTGATGCATGCATATTCTCTTGATCTTTTCTCAATTTACATTTGTTCATAAAATTCAACATGTTAGTTGATTACTTGATTAATTCATTATGATGAAAAGCACTTGTGATCATGCAACAAGTTCAAAACAACAAAAAAGTTCAATCATGACCAGATTTAGTGTAAGTAATTATTCCAATTACTAGTCATGGCAGAAACTACAAAATGTATAACATGAGTAATGTAGTAAGAACTTTCAACATGTAAAATGAATCAACAAAGTCATATATGTATGAAATACTATGCTCATATTATTTTAGCTTCAGATTCACACATAGACTTCCCAAGTTTCAAAACTCCCCCTCAATTTAAGCTATGAGGATGCATACAACTATTTCACAACGAATGTATCAAAAATGAGTGAAATGCAATGGTTTTCTGAAAATGTTAGCCAATTGTTGTTCGGTATGTACATGGAGAAGCACAATATTTCCATTTTCAACATTATCACGGAGAAAGTGATACCTAATATCAATATGCTTAGTTCTAGAATGTTGCACAGGGTGTTTAGCAATTCAAATGGCACTAGTGTTATCACAAAAAAGTGGAACACTATCTAGATCAACCCCATAGTCCTTAAGTGTTTGAATAATCCAAAGAATTTGTGACCAAGCACTAGCAGCAGCTACATATTTAGATTTGGCTGTGGATTGTGCAACTGAACTTTGTTTTCTAGAGGACCAATCAACAAGTGAATTACTAAGAAAATGACAAGCACGAGAAGTACTTTTCCTATTAATCCTACAACCCCCAAAATCAGGATCCGAAAAAGCTTTCAATGTAACGGTTGAGGAAGAGGGAAGAAAAATGCCAAATTCTTGAGTTCCATGTAAGTACATGAGAATCCTTTTGATGGATTGACGATGTGAAGCACGTGGGGAAGCTTGAAACCGTGCACAAAGACATACACTAAATTGTTTGTCCGATCTTGATGCCGTGAGGTACAAAAGTGATCCGATCATGCTTATATATTCTTTTTGATCCACGGGTTTACAATCTTCATCAAGTTCAAGTGTCGTTGCTGTTCCCATTGGTGTCTGAAGAGGCTTGCTTTTGTCTATGTTGTAGCGCTTAAGAAGATCTCTTGTATACTTTGTTTGATGCACAAAGGTCCCCTCCTTAGTTTGCTTGATTTGCAGCCCCAAAAAGTATGTGAGTTCTCTCATCATACTCATCTCAAATTCTGAACTCATCATAGCTCAAAACATGGACACAAGATCATGACAAGCACAACCAAAGATAATATCATCCACATACACTTGAACGAATAACGATTCATTGCCATTCTTAAGCACAAAAAGAGTTTTAGCAACCATGCCCATGGTAAACCCCTTTTCTATTAAGAATGTTTTAAACCTGTCATACCATGCTCTAGGGACTTGTTTGAGACTGTACAAGGCTTTGTACAGTTTGTAAACATGATTAGGAAAATCTAGATTTTCAAAACCTAGTGGTTGCTTGACATAAACCTCATCATCTATATAGCCATTAAGAAAAGCACTTTTAACATTTATTTGATATAACTTGAAACCTTTAAATGCAGAAAAAGCTAACAAAACGCTTATGGCTTCTAATCTAGCAACAGGAGCAAAAGTTTCATCAAAATCTAGACCTTCAATTTGTGTGAAACTTTGAGCATACAACCTAGCCTTATTCCTAATCAAAACACCATCCTCATTTTGTTTATTTTTAAACACCCATTTAGTTCAAATTAATGTGTAACCTTGAGGTGGAGGTACAAGTTTCCAAATATTATTTCTTTCAAAATTTTCTAACTCTTCTTGCATGGAAATAATCCAAGATTCATTAGTGAGTTCGTGTGATATATCATTGGGTTCAAAGGAAGCAACAAAAGCAGAATGAGCATAAGAATTAGGGTCGGAAAATTTGGATCTTGTAAGTCGTTCATGCAAGCTTCCAATAATCTGTTGCGGGGATGATTCTTGTAAATCCTTAGGGGAACAGATGTCTCACAAGCTTCTTCTTCTTCATCAGGTTCATCGCAGATTGATGAGCTTGTGGCTTGTGGACGATCAGGACCAGCAGAGATGGTAGTCGGAGCTTGTTTAATGTTCGGAGCTAGACACGTGTCAGCTTCAGAACTATCAGGCAATATCATCGACTCTTCTTCTTCTTCAAAAATACCCTCCCCCTGAGGATATGGATCCAAACCTGCAATGTTTGAGCTAGTACCTGGGCTAGCTTCTTTAAAAGACACCTCACAAGTCTCCATAATTTTGTTAGTGTCAAGTAAAAGCACACGGTATCCTCTAGTATGAGATGGATAACCAAGAAACATGCCATCAATGGATCTAGGTTTAAATTTATCAATATTACCATGTTTCTTAACAAAGAATTTGGAACCAAAGACCTGAAAGTGTGTAACACTAGGCCTATGTCCAAACCGGAGCTCATATGGTGTTTTACCTAGCTTAGCGCGCAAGAAAACACGATTTGAGACATCACAAGCAGTTGCAATCGTATCAACCCAAAATTTCCTAGTAGTTTGATATTCATCAAGCATAGTCCTAGCCATTTCAACTAAGGTTTTGTTCCTTCTTTCTACAACACCAT
Organism: Tuctoria greenei; assembly: GCA_036927565.1. Taxonomy (NCBI): domain Eukaryota; kingdom Viridiplantae; phylum Streptophyta; class Magnoliopsida; order Poales; family Poaceae; genus Tuctoria; species Tuctoria greenei. The sequence continues at coordinate 192,877,726 of JAYESD010000002.1, read as the reverse complement.
TTTGTTGAGGTACATATGCTGAAGAAAATTGATTATCTATTCCATTTTCAGCACAAAAGTGATCAAAAGATTGATCTTTAAATTCGGTTCCATTATCACTTCTAATTGCTTTTAAAGATCCTGCGTGACCAATTGAAATATAAGAAATGAAGTTCTAAAGTGACTAAAAGCTTCATTCTTATATGCCATAAAGTAAATCCAAGAGTATCTAGAGTAATCATTAACAATCACAAGAACATATGATTTACCTCCGAAGGATTGAACACGTGAGGGTCCTACAGTGTCAAGGTGCAAAAGTTGACCCGGTTCAATTGTCATGATCATTGTCAGAGGAGTATATGAACCTGCAATCATCTTAGCATGTCTACAAGAAGAGCACACAATTTATTTGTCCCTTTTAAGTTTAGGCAGCCCACGTATGCGATCAAGAGCACTAACACGCGTTAGATGATCAAAGCCTACGTGACCAAGTCTACGATGCCAAAAATATAAGTCCTTTGAATCATTAGCAACTAGACACCTATGCTTGGAGGAAGACATATCAAAATCAACTTTAAAAATTCTTCCAAACCGAGACATGTTAAAAATAAGCTCACTATTTGAATTTACAACTTTGTAGAAATTTTTAGTGAAAATAATTTCCAGATTTTCATCTAGCAGTTGTGAAACAGAAAACAAGTTGTATTTAACATTTTTAACAAGTGTGACATCCTTTAAAGTGTAGTGATCATTTACTCTAATCGAACCCTTAGCAATTATAGGGGTTGAAGAATTGTTGGCAAACGTGACATTCTCCACACGTGACACAAAAGAGAGGGAGGAGAACCATTCTTTGTTACTGGTCATGTGGCATGAGCAACTTGAATCCACAATCCAAATTTTCTCCTTCCTCAAGCGTGTAACCTACATAGAAGAACAATACGTCAATGACTAATTACTGGGGTTAGTCAAAAGGCATTTAGGAATCCAATAATAAGTCACACAACATGCAGCAGGAAAAACACGCGAAAGATGAGATAAAATAGCAGGTTTATGAGTCAAAGTTTGAGATTTTTTGTTCTTAACTAATGACCTATAAGGTGTTACTTGTGTAGCACAAAAATCAGTAGCTCCGGAGGCAAAAACAAAAGGTCCGAAGGTAAACTTTGAATGTTTTTGACTCATAACAGCAGGTTGCATGTTCTTGACATTCGGTTTATTATGTGCAACAAATTTTGTATGAGAGTTATAAGATCTAGCTTGCATTCTTTCCTTTTTATGTTGTTTAGCTAGTATATAACAAAAATCTATGACATGACCATCTCTACCACAATAGGTACAATGAAATTTAACTTTGTGTTCATGTCTAGATGAGCATGCAGTATGTTTATTTAAACCCGAACGTGACAACACCCCTGAAGATTTAAAAACCACCTCTTTTGGATTAAGAACTGTTTTAATCAAACCAGTTCCTAATGACTATACAATTTTAGGTGGATGTGCTTTAGCTTGAGCATGAGAATCAAGACCTAAACCAGTTTTATCATTGCATGATTTGGATGAATTCAATAGCAAGTTTGGATTTTTGTTCTCAATACAAAACTGCTCTAGTGTCCTATTCATGTCATCAAGTTTCTTAGACAATTCTAGGCAATTTTCACATGAACTTTTCTTTTTAATTTGCAATTAGAATAATATTTAACTTCATGAGCACGTAAAGCATTGTTCAATATTGAAATTTCATTCATAACATCTTTTAGTTTGTTTTCAATATCATTACTGGTAGAACAATGCAAATCAATTGTAGAGCAAGAAGCATCTTTTAAGTTTCTGTCATTAAGTGCAGCAAGATTTTTGTTCTTTTCAGTCTCTAACTCAATTTTATCAAAAGTAGAGTATTGTGCACTTCTTAAGGAAGACAATTGTTCATATATTAAATCGCATGAGGAACAAAAATCATCATTAGGAATCAAGGCTTTCAAATGATTAATTGCAGATTCTAGTGACTCAATTTTAGTAGCATTGTCCCTAAGCTCTTTGTCCTTTTTCTTAACAATAACAGTTGCACGGAAAATAGCATCACACATTTCATCACAGGTAGGACATACCTCTTCGTTATCACTGTTGTGTTCTGCATCCTCCATACTTGATCTTGATTTGCCCGCCATGAAACAGAAATTTACCAGATCATCTTCATCTTCATCACTTCCAATGTCTACATCACTCGAGGCAAGCTTCTAAAGTGCGATGATGAAACTATTTATTAGTTTGCGTCCTGTAAAACCCTTCTTTTTCTTGTTGATGTTGCCAGAAGAGGACTTGACTTTATTCTGCTTTTCATCACGGGTAGGAGAACCTGAAAGGTAGGGCAATCCATACGAAAGTGTCGTGTTTTACCACATTCAAAACATCGTTGAGGTCTGGAGCTTCCTCTCCTTCTAGTTCTCACATTTTGCAATGCTTTTGAGAACCGAGTAGACATGAGAGCTAGCTCCTCTTCGGGAAATTCTTCAATCTGTTCCAGGGTTAGTCAAGACAGCAAAGCAAGTGTATTGCTAGATGAATATTGACTGGATCTAGGGATATCATGTTGAGAAACAAATGCAAGAGACTTATTTTGGTTCTTACGTGAGATTATGTCAATTTCACGAGTTTTCAATTTAGAATATATCACATATAATGTAATTGAACTCATGAAAGTAGATTCAAGAATAGATGTGACTTTCATCTCCCAAATTTACATATCTAATGCACTTAACAATTGTCTAGCATTTTCAGCATCTGAAAAATCAACATTGACACTACGCATGTTGCTGAGAATTTTATTAAAGCAAGCAAAAAGGTCATCAATGGACTCAGCCGGTTGCACCTCGAAGTGCATGTATTCTTTCTTGAACATATCCTGCTTTACCTCCTTGATCGTGTTGGATCCTTCGTAGTAGTCACAAAGTGCTCTCCACATATCGTACGCCGATCGGAGGTGTGCAACACGGTCGAAGTCGCTCTGAGTTAGTCCTTGGATTATCAAGTTGTGGGCTTTGTTGTTGTTGTCGACATCTCTTATGTTTGCAGCAGTGACTTGATCGTTCGACTGCACGTCATAAGGCTTGTACACATTTTTCCATATCGCGAAGCCTTGTGCCTAGATAAAAGCATCCATGTGTGCCTTCCAAACCTAAAAATCAATACCAACAAACACACAAGGTTTTGCCGAGTATTTCTCCATGAGGATTAGTCAAAAGAACGTGAGAATCACAAAGATTAGAGCATTGTGGCTCTGATACCAGTTGTAGGATCAAAAAAAGCACGTGTAAAGCTACTAGAGGGGGGTGAATGGTAGATTAAAACTTTTCAGCGGAAGCAATGAAACATCCCTCGATAGAAAACCGATCTATTAAATGTACCATGTGTGCGACTAATCTAAACGAGTTAAATTGTGACAAAACTAATATAGATTGTAGAGAATCATGTCACGAAGACATAAAAACAAAGCAAAGCAAGTGTATTGCTAGATGAATATTGACTGGATCTAGGGATATCATGTTGAGAAACAAATGCAAGACTTATTTTGGTTCTTACGTGAGATTATGTCAATTTCATGAGTTTTAATTTAGAATATATCACATCTAATGTAATTGAACTCATGAAAGTAGATTCCAGAATAGATGTGACTTTCATCTCCCAAATTTACATATCTAATGCACTTAACAGTTGTCTAGCATTTTCAGCATCTGAAAAATCAACATTGACACTACGCATGTTGCTGAGAATTTTATTAAAGCAAGCAAAAAGGTCATCAATGGACTCAGCCGGTTGCACCTCGAAGTGCATGTATTCTTTCTTGAACATATCCTGCTTTACCTCCTTGATCGTGTTGGATCCTTCGTAGTAGTCACAAAGTGCTCTCCACATATCGTACGCCGATCGGAGGTGTGCAACACGGTCGAAGTCGCTCTGAGTTAGTCCTTGGATTATCAAGTTGCAGGCTTTGTTGTTGTTGTCGATATCTCTTATGTTTGCAGCAGTGACTTGATCGTTCGGCTGCACGTCATAAGGCTTGTACACATTTTTCCATATCGCGAAGCCTTGTGCCTAGATAAAAGCGTCCATGCGTGCCTTCCAAACCTAAAAATCAATACCAACAAACACACAAGGTTTTGCCGAGTATTTCTCCATGAGGATTAGTCAAAAGAACGTGCGAATCACAAAGATTAGAGCACTGTGGCTCTGATACCAGTTGTAGGATCAAAAAAAGCACGTGTAAAGCTACTAGAGGGGGGTGAATGGTAGATTAAAACTTTTCAGCGGAAGCAATGAAACATCCCTCGATAGAAAACCGATCTATTAAATGTACCATGTGTGCGACTAATCTAAACGAGTTAAATTGTGACAAAACTAATATAGATTGTAGAGAATCATGTCACGAAGACATAAAAACAAGAATTGTGAAAATCCGTCGAGAGAAACTCAAGTTACGATCGAAAGATCGTACAAAGGTCAATATGTCCTATGAGAGAAAAACAGTTCTGGAACACTGCAAAGAAACTCGTGTAGATCAGAAACCGCAAATCCAATGACCTTGAAATTTTGATAGATGATAGAAAATAAAGTTGTGAAGACAAATAAAAAAGAATCACTTCAACCAGATCTGTAAAACTCAAGTTATGATAAAACCACCGAAGCAAGGTAGTGTTGTGCAGAAACTCGACGAGAAAGACTTGAGGAAAACAACTCGGACGAACAAGGCACAAAAGATCCTTTGAACTATGAATTTTATTCAATAGAACACAAGAGAAACAGCCCAAAAGTCATGCACCATGAGCTATGGCCTCCATTGCTTATATAACCAGCCCTTAGGCCAACTCAAACTTAACTAGGACTCTAAACTTACTCAATTCACGAATCGAAACATCCCATAATTGCTCAAGACTCTTCTATACGCAGATAGATGCAATCTTAAGACTTACAAACACGATTGGAATGTATCCCACATTCCTAAAACAACTCAAATTCGTGACCCACACGAAATCCTATCATAACCAACTCAAAAATTTCCATATTTGAGTCAAACACGACTCAGCCGCACCCTGAGTTCATAACCTTGTCAATTGGACCTTTCCGACCAATTCCTTACGTCCACATCTCTTCATCACGCCTCAGAACCATGTAGCCATGTCCATGCACTTATTGCACACGTGCAAACATCTTCCAGCGATGTCCACGATACCTTCATATGCATTGTTCTTGATTCAAACATGTTGCGCAACCTCCCGATCAACTCAAGCACAATTCCTCCCCAACATGGTTGTTGAACCTCATCTTCTCCCTAAGACGAGTTCAATGGATCCCGTCACCAGCCATGTCTTGAACTCAAGCAACACCTGGACATGAATAAACAACCAATCTTTTGAGCACAAGTCCTCGTCTTGACTCTTGTTAGTTTTGATAACCACAACACCTTACATGAGAACCTCACATAAGTATGTTGCAAACCTTAGCAAAAAGATATCAACCATAACCACCAAAACACACCTAAAACTTAGTAAAAGAAAACTAATCAAACTTTCCATAATCCAAAAAGAAAGTTTGAAACATTGCAAATTAAAAGCAGAACCACTATGATCAAGCTCCGAACCTTGCCAAAGCTAACCAGACCTTGAACCGGAGCTTACCAAAACTAACAGGATCTAGCGCTGGAACTTACCAAAGATAGTAGGACCTAGCGCCGGAGCTAACCAAAGCTAGTAGGACCTAGTGCCGGAGCTTACCAAAGCTAGTCGGACCTAGACAAAGAAGTCAAACCTTATGATGGACTTTGCCGGAGCTACCCAAAATAAGCCGGACCTATCGATGGAACTTGCTGGAGCTCGGACCTAGTGTCAGACCTTGATGATAAAGGTGTTTTGGTAGTATTCAAAATTTTTATCGCCATAGCCAATGTATTCAGCACACAAAGGTCTCACACATAACCATTGCCGGAAAAGTGATCTCGCAGGGGTAGTGCAACGAGCTTAAATAGCCACAAGGAACCATGTGTCATTGTTTTCCTTTGATGTGAATTTGATACTCACTGCATACTGGTTGCAGAAGATTGCTTCTTCCTCAAGGCGATCGCAGTTCCATGTTAAGATACCACTAGAGGACCCCACTGAGGGTGAAAAAGCAAATTGTCAAAATTTCTTGTGAGTTATAGAGTGAATCAATGCATCATCAACTACGTGTTTGTTGGTTTCTTAGATACATATAATGTCATAGTGCGAGTCCAATGTGGCTGATTTGAGCGCCTGCAATTTGACTAGGGAGTCCAGTCCGCGGACCCACTTACAATCTAATTTAATCTAAATACTCTGAAAAAAAGGATGTTGATATTACTGCAGACCCACTTACATATTTGAGGTATTAATTACCTAACTCTGTAGTTGAATTTATTATTGATTGCTGAACTTAACATTATGCATTTTGGAAAGCATGAATCTTTTAAAATCTTCTTCAAAAATCATTTAAAATATATTACATAATGTATGCAAAATATTATTCCACTAAACTACTTATACAACACTCATGAGTTATTCGATGAGATTATTTCACTGAAACCCATCCTTAAATGGTTAGGTTGTTTTCAGAGCTGGTCCTAAGATTTTGATGGCCCAAAGTAAAAAAAAACAAAACCTCTCCACGCTCATTATGGAAATTATTACCAATAAGCACTTAGCTTACACCTTAAAGTGATGTGCCATCCATATAGAATTCAATGTATCTCCTCTTTAATAACATCATCTCCTAATATGTTTTTCCTTTGTTGTTAATATGACCCCATTTTTTGGAGAACAAATATCTCTAGGAATAAAGATTGACTCATAAATATTTGTTTGTTCCTCCACTACAATTAGAGGTAGCTGTCTATTATATAATTTATAGATACATTTGTTTTGATATCCATATATATCAACCCTTCTATTTGTTTGTATTTTCACTGAAGCATTTGTATGTTTGTGCTGAGTGAGGAAGCCATCAACATATGTTTTGAACTAGAATGGTGAATGTTTCAGACATGGTAAAACTTCAGTTCGTTATACCACAGGCATCATAGGACTCACATCTACTCACGCAATCTCATTAGTGGTAGTGAAAGACATTTACCATTGCTTATACTATCATATTAATTAGACGTTTGATTTCAGATATCTCAATCTCAAGTTTCGACATCCATGACTCGGAGTAATAATTAATATTGATTATTCAATTTGTGCTTTTGTTGATAGAAATCATCCATGTCAAGCTATATCTCCTTGAATCAAGGAACTTTTACTTTCATTGTATTATGCACCTTCTTTCTATTTATCATGAATTATAGTTTATCTGAATACTCTCAAAGAAAAAAAACAATGATCACACATTTCATTTAGTATACAATTCAAAGATAGTTGATTTTATTCCATGCTCATTTTGATATATCAGATATTAATTACCTATATTGTATTGAAATTTCTTGTTAGCTGTTGAACTTAACCTGATGCATTGTGGAAAAGCATGACCTTTTTCATCTTATAAATTAATTTTTTAATATATATTAAATAATTCATGCAATTTTTTATATTAACCATGCAATAGAAACCATAATATTTATCGGGGACCAAAACAGTAATAGAGAATTTCTTACTTGCCACTGGAAAATATAATTTTCCTTTATGTGTCATTTTACCCGCCATTGATTTTAATTGTTTCACACCTTCAATGCCAATTTGCAAACATGCATGACAAAATATGATGATTAGAACCTTCAGTCGACTCATTTTTTATTTTAACTTCTATTATATGGCTTCTTTAACAGACTATATATTTTCTGGATGCCTAATATCACTTTATGACCATACTTCTTTATCTGATTGTACATCTTCAACCTTGTGGTATCATTTTATTTTGAGGTATATGAGCTTATATTTTTACTTATTAAGACAAAAATAAAATATTCACTATGATGAAAAACTCATAAAATTAGAGCCTCTGAAGACAGATATATCCCAATGATGTAACCTAAATGATATAGATGGGACGGAAATCTAAACAACAGTAAGTAAGAGAATTCTATACTTTTATGAAAAATAAGAATAATAAGTTCCAATGGCTTATAGGGAATTGTGCAAACTTTAAATTTATGCAACAGAAAATCACACCATAATATCATCCATGACATATTATTTAGTTTTATCTCAAAATTTAAAATGCTACACAGTTAGCCTCTAGTCTTTGAGGGAAGGGGATGTAGAACGGCAACAACAAGGACAACGTGTCCACAAACCATATTTGTGTCTTCCCCGATGACCTGCTGCATGCGTTAAGTCCTCCAATTCATTCTAATCTAGGATGCCACAGCGACAACCGTGCAATCATGGCGGTACCTGTGGTGGCGTAGGAAATCATTATAAATGTCAAGACACATGCTTTTATTAGGCCTAAGCAATCACTGCACTACAGGAAACTCGACCATTTGCGACGGCCATATTTATTTTCGATGGCCGGCCGTCGCAAATAGACTAACTTGCGACAGCCCGCAAGTGGCTGTCACAATTTAGCCAACCGTCTCAAATCGACGCTCCACATGCAACAGGGATCCCAAAGGCTGTTCCAAATAAGGCAGCCGTCACAAATAAGTAGTTAACTTGCGGCGGCCCAATCAAAGACTATCGAGAGTTACGTAACTAGCGGTGGCTAATCCTAGGACCATCGTAAGTTACTGTGGCCATCGCAAATTGTCAGATATACCCCCCCCCCGGCCAGTTCGGCCCAACGCCATTTCACTTAGATGCCACCGCCCTTGCTCGGACCCTCCCGCGCTGCTGCCCTCGCTCGCTGCTTCCAACACCGGTGCCCGCACTCCATTGCCCTTCCTCCGATTCCCGCCTTCCGCCACCCGCTCTCCTGCGCCCCGCCCGTTCTCTGGAGCCTGCCATCTGCCGCCCCCAGGCGCGCCGTGCAGCACGGCGTCTACCCAGCCCTCGGCACCTCCGTCTGCCGCCCCGCTGAATCCTTTGACGCCTCCCCCGCTGCCTCCTCAGCGGCAACAACGCCTCCCCTGCCGAGCATCACTCACCCGCGCCCAACCGCACCTCTGTAGTGAGGCAACAACGCCTCCCTCGACTCCTCCAATCAGGGAGGCACATGGATCCTCCTCCATGGATCCCCAGTGAAAACTGACGCTTCAAAACTCGTCAAGGTCAATTCGATATGCTAAGCGTTGAAATTTTGCAAAGTGTTCAATGAATGAATGATGATTCGATATACTTAGTGTTGAATTATGCACATTGTTTAGTGAATGGATGATGTTTTGATGATTGTTTGTTATACTTAGTGTTTTGTTATGCTTAGGTTTCAATTATGTCTATAATTAGGGTTGAACTAAATTTAATTATGTGTATACTTACTGTTAAATTATGCACGTTTAATTATGCTTGTGTTTTGTTATGCTTAGGTTTCAATCATGGTTATGCTTAGGTTATGCTTAGGTTTCAATTATCTTTATGCTTAGGTTTCAATTAGAGATGAATTATGTTTAGTTTTACAATTGATGACGTGATGAATTATGTTTAGGTTTACAGTTTCAATAGATGATGTTTAGGTTTATATTAAATTAGGGTTCAATTATGTTTATTTGAATTGTTTGAGTGTTTATGTACTATATGTACATATAAACGGGCTTCGGGTCGGCTTGACCCAGCACAACCAATTTAGGGCACAACAATGCTCATTTAGTAGTAAAGGTAAAGCATACGTCTAGACGGGCACGGACGGGAACGAGGATGGGACGACCAGCACTCGCAGCGCGTGGACGACAAGGACTCAGAACGTACGATGGCCTAAGCCCTAAAGCCGTGGTAAGTTAACAGCGGGTTACAACAGGGCATAACGTACCCTCTCTCATTTCCTCTGTCTTCTAAATGACTCGAAAATGAAAGATTAACGTAACCTGTACAATACTCATTTCGAACCGGCCCGTCTCACATGCATTACGCATATGAGGCGTAGCTTGTGATGAGATGCGGGTCTGGATCTGGTGGAGATTTCGACGACATGACACTGTTGTTCTCTACAACACCATTTTTGGACGTGTAGTGGAGAATAGCGGGATTATGCTGCCATAATTTCGTCCGGATCTAGAACGCCCGTCTCGTCATGAGCACGCTCTGCTCCGTCACTCTTGCGAGGATTTAGGACCTATCCTAGACAATAGATGTAGGGCAGTGACATTAAAGAAAGTATGAAATAACCATAACTTCTCTGACTTTATACTACAGATTAGCCAAACATGGGTGAAGACCACAGTTGGATGTCTACTGTTTGGAAGAGCAGAACTGGTGATCACTCGGATGAGTGGTTTGCCAAGTTAGAATAATTTTTTGATCGAGTATTTTCGTTGTCAACGGATGATAAGGTGTGGTGCTCATGTAGGAAATGCCGGAACACCAAGTTTTTGAATAGAACGAAACTTTGGATTCACTTATGTTGAAACTTCGTGCAACATTATGAGGTGTGCACCTTCCATAGCGAGACTAAATATCGAGTCATAGAAGAATTGGATGAGGATGATGATAGCACGGGGGTTGATAGGATGGATGAGATGCTAAAAGCTATGGAAGCAGATGGTGCTCTTACAATGGAGGCAAAAAAGTTCTTCGAGCAGTGCAATGCATCGGAACAGCCGTTGCATGAACAAGCGGATGTGACCATCCTTTCTTTCGATGGAGATTAAGTCTTAGTACTTTTTTTCCATCAACTGCTACAAATATCACGTGAAATTGATCTATGATATCCTTCCACAACCTCACAAAGCTCCAAAGGATATGTATCAGTCGAAGAAATTGATATCTGATCTCGGTATGGACTATGAGAAAATTGATGTGTGCCCAAACATCTGCATGCTATTCTAGAAATAGCACGCCAACAAGAACAAGTGCTTAAAATGTGATAAATCGAGTTATGTCAAAGTTGTAAATGATGATGGCGATAATGTGATGACAGATGTCACACATAAGGAGCTTCGTTACTTGCCCGTAACTCCTCGGTTGAAGCAGTTGTTTTTTTTAAAAAGAATCACAAGACACATGAGATGGAACAAAGAAGGTGTATGTGAGAAAAAAAAATTCTTGACGCACCTACCCGACGGTGATGCATGGAAGGCGTGGGACTATTTTGATCTAGAATTTTCTTATGATGCGAGAAATGTTCGCATCGGGTTAGTGACAGATGGATTATCACCATTCAGTACAAACACCACACCATACTCCTGTTGGCCCGTATTTGTTATTCTGTACAACCTTCACTGCCTTTTTGTATGAAGTCCAAGTGTATGTTCCTCGGCCTCATTGTGCCTGGGCCGGATCATCCTGGGTCATGTCTCAACGTGATGTTGAAACTGCTGATCGAAGAATTAAAAATGTTGTGGACATGAGTTGAAGTGTATGAAGTGTTAAAAGAACCAGAAATTCAACCTTCGAGCTGCTTATTTATAGTCTGTCCATGTTTTCCGGATAGAGCATTCACGGTCGTCTGAAGTGTGTGATATGTGCTTCGGACACAGTTTGCTTCTGACTAACTCATGGAGGCAAGGTATCTTTCTTCGATTAACACAGACATTGGCTGCCTCCGAATCACATATTTAGGCAACAGAGGCATGCCTTCAAAAAGGACATTGTTGTCACTAAAGGACAACCGAAACGTCTTAACGGGTAAGAAATTCCTGATATGTTGGACAAACTGGTGCCGGATGAAAGTTGTCCTGGATATTTTGTAGGTTACAGAGAGGAACACAACTGGAGTCACACATGTGTAGTTTGGGAGCTACTGTATGTGAAGTCGTTGATTCTAATGCACAACATTGATGTCATGCATCAGGAGTGTAACATGGGAGAAAGTATCATAAGCACATGCATGGATATGACAGGAAAAACAAAAGACAATATAAAAGCTAGATAGTATTTTGTAGAGATTTGTAATCACCCAACTCTTGAAATCTCTAAAAGTGGTGGTAAGCCACGTGCTTCTTTTTGTCTTCAACCTAAAGAAAAAAAGAAGTCATGAAGTGGTTGAAAACTTTGAAATTCCCAGATGGTTATGCAGCTAGCCTGAAACGAGCCCTGAGTGTGAACAATGGAAATCTCACTGGGTTGAAGAGTCATGATTATCACATAATCATGGAAAGACTCCTACCCATTAAGTGTTGGGGCTATCTAGATGATGCGGTGTGGAAGGTTTTAGTCGAGCTCAGCTAATTCTATAGACACTCTATGCTAAAGAAATCAAGATAGGGATGATGGATAAGTTAGAGAAGGAGATATCGGTACTATTATGTAATATGGAAAAAAAATTTCCGCTTGGTTTCTTCCATCCAATGCAATATCTGCTTATCCATCTTCCACTCGAAGCTAAAGTTGGCGGTCCTGTGCAATACAGATGGATGTGCCACATTAAAAGAGCACTACGATATCTGAAACCAATGGTTGGCAACAGAGCAAGGGTGGAAGGGTGCATTGCTAAAGCATTTACTCTTAAGGAAGTATGATACTTTTCAAGTGTCTACATTGCAGAAGAACACAATGTGAATACTTCGGCGATGAGGTACAATGTGGACGAGGCACCCCCTTGTAGTGACCTCTCCATTTTTCAAATGAGAGGCACTACCGTTGATTTCTACAAGACCTGCGACCTACCCAAACATGATAGGACGATTGCTTTACTCTACATGTATGCAAATATAGATGGCATGGAGAAATAGTTCGAGTAAGTATTTGTCCTAGATTTACGCTAATCAACAAATTTTTCTACGCATGTATTCTAAAAGTGTTTTTTCATGTTCAGCGAGTTCTACAGGCAATATTGACCACATAGGCATCAACCTACGACCAAACTAGTAGAAGTGATGTGAAGAGAGGGATTAAAGGACAACCGGGTTTACTATTCATGTTTCGAGATTTTGTAATACTCTCTCGTCTTCTTTATATTATAATTTATTATTATTAAAGAAATATTCTTTTAACTTACGATCATTTTTGACAGATCATGACTCACGATGTCCATAAAGATTTATGGCAGCTATCTTATGGATTGGTAAATGTTAGAAGCTATGGTCGATATGACGTAAATGGCTTTCGATTCTGTACAACACATTTTTAAGCTCTCTATCCTCTCGCGGATATCAAATTCCAGTGTTGTGATGAGGGCAATTGACTCTCAAGGGCATGTAACAAATTATTATGGGATCATTAACAAAATCCTTGAATTTACTTTTACTGGGAATAAGACACTTCAAGTTGTCTTCTTTGACTGCGATTGGTTTGATATCACTCATGGAACTTGAGAAAAGCAATTTGGAATGGTGAAAGTCAAATGCAAGGACCAACTACGAGGTTACGATACATGTGTTCTTGGAAACCAAGCGGAGCAAGTGTATTTTCTACCTTATCCATGCACAATAAGGTGAATCCTCATGAGTGGTTATATACTCCTAGAGATGATGGTTACCATGAAATTGAACATGTTGAAGAAGTGTAACAAGAAGAAGAGTTGCCAGCCACTTTTATCGTAGAGCCAGGTGCAAGACTCGATCAATTAGTTGGAGACATTGAAGATGTAGAGACAGATGATATGCAAAAACAAAAATGGGAACAGGTCATGATGGAAGATCATTGTGCTGGTTTGAGGAGTAGGGCACATGCTAATGATGTTGATGAATTTTGAATGTGATTACAAGCAACAATTTCTTCATGATGGAACATGAATTTGGTATATCTTATTTGCATATTTACTGATTATTGCTTAAAACAAGATGGCATCAAAGAAGGGTAAGAATGTGGCGGGAGGAGGGGGTTCTTCCTCTCTACTGTTGAGGACGCTTTTGCTGGTGCCCCGTCGATTGGGATCAGACACTCTCAACTGCTGGGTCACATTCTAACCAGCTCTAGGACTTCATCAGACCAACACACATAGGTAAATTTCACTAGTCTTTGACAAACTTTGAAAATCCAATTTCCAATTAAACTTACATATGAATCGTTTGAATGTTGCAGTCCTCACCGGTTGACTCAAAGGCTAGGGTGCCAAATGATCTAGGCCACCTTTCGATGAGCCAGCCCTCCGCTGGTGAGCCATTGGTTGCTCAGCCCTCTGGCTTGGATGGTGACAAGCCTTCTGGGTCAACAGACATGGTGCCCGAGCAAAGGCAGCGGACGAGGAGGACTCACTTTGTCGGTCCTCCTCTGCTCTCTTCACAGAGAATCGTGATTCATCCGGTTCGAGACATGTAATAGAATCGTAGTGTTTAATTCTGGTTTCTTTTGGTTAATCAAAAAATATCTTGCAGTGTTTGGTACGATGTGTGTTTCATCGGTGACAGGCAGCACAGATCGGTGAATAGTGTCCTCGGGTCTTTAGTGCATATGCACTATCCCGGGTTCATCGATGGGGTGCCTGCTACTTCCTGGGAGGACTACGCACGCGCTCCTCACTAGGAGCACCGCAACGTTCAGGAACTGTATGGGCTGATTTTATGGTAAGTACGTTAAATAAAATTTCTAAGTTTGACCTCTTAAACTCTTGTAAATTATTTATGAACATCTCTACAATATATTCTTTGTTATATGAAAGGTATATTTTTGAGGACCCGACAACCCTCGCATGTTTGAAGGTGCGAGCAAAGTGTTTCACTTCAATGTTGGGAAGGCGGTTCGGCAAGCTTTGTTGAACGCTCGTACTCGTGCGATACTTCCGGCAGGAGAGCGAGAAGCAACCGACGGAGGAGGAGTACGCGCAGGTATGTGGGGTGTATTAAATATTATTATGATAATTTTGTCAACGGTATTTTTAACAAACTAAAAATGTGTGCAGGGCCACGTGAGCTGGTTGCAGAGTCGGTCACATGCATACGGGGCCTGTTGTAGTTACTGGGCCAGTGATGAGTTCAAGGCTAAGTCCAACAGGGCTCGGGGGTGCAGAGGGCTCAACGGGAAGCACAACCATAGCAAAAAGAACCACCTGCATTAGCTAAATGCATAGTAAGTGTGTCTAACTTATGTTTATATATTCATAATATATTATTCGTACTAACACGTAATTATAGGAGCGCGAGATGGGGGTGCCACCGACCCCTACCAAGGTCTGGAAGAGAGGTCACATGTACCTTTCTCAGCCTGAGGTGTGCAGTCAAGCCGCAACCAAGCGGCTGGTAAGTTTAGAAATCATTCAAATTAATTCTAACCATGTGCATTGTTTAACTTACACGATTATCTTGTTTCTTAGGCTAGGTACGCGGAGGAGGCTAGGAGGATGCACGATGAAGATTTTGATTGGGAACATGAACCAATTGATCCTCAATATGCGTATGCAAGAGGAGGTGGAAAAGCCCACGAAAGGTGAGTTGGTAATTCATTTTATAGTTTTCAATTCAAGATATTTCAATTCCATATTACTAATTCTTTTTCGTAAGATCACTATATTTGACGAAGTTGTCGACTTGAGCCTGGCGCGACCTTTGAGAGGCAGCTCCATGCAGGCTTCACCTACAGGCTCGAGTCTCTATGTCTCGTAGGTGGAGACTCTTGCCCGTCAGGTCCAGGAGGGCAAGGTGGAGATGGAGGCGCAGAGGGCGGCTATGGAGGCCACCAACTCCTACCAGCAAGCTTGTATGGCGCAGATGTGGGAGGCGATGGAGGTGCAAAGGCGGGTGATGGAGCTAAGTTGAAGTAATTTAAATTCATTACATTCTTAATAATATGTAATAACCTGTAATGTTTGCAATGATGGACACTATTTCAAGACCAGAGAGGCCAGGTTGTGAAGCTCGAGCTACCTCCACTGCCACCAGCACCGCCACCGCCACTGGTGCACCCACCGCCACCGGTGCACCCTGCTTTGGGTTTTCAGGTAATACAAAATGTTTTTACTTCGTCTTAATTCATCAAACATAGGCAAATATAAACTAAATTAGCTAGTCTAGTCTTACTTAGTCTTAATTAATCAAACATATTCTAATCTAACTCAAATTAGCTAAATTAAGTTCAATATAATCATTATAGCTTCTTCAGTCAATTATAGGAAACGAAGTTCCAAACTAATCAATATGTCAAACAACTTTGCTAAAAAAATGTCAAACAACTTCTATGTATTGCAAAGATCGGCGACGGAGGCTCAAACTTCGACGCCGTTGATACCAGCGCCTGGATTAACACGCTGCAAGGACGTTCGTGGCTCGAGAGGTAGTAGAGGTGGTAACGTGTAGCCCTCTTGTACGTTCTCAGACTTTGTAATGTGATGCGAGGACATTGTGCTATGTACATATGATGTTTGTGTTATTGTGCTCCTGCTGCTGTTGTTGCTATATATATATATATATATATATATTTTGTCTCTGTTTCTGGCCATCGAACCAGACAACATTTTCTATTTTTTAAAACAAAAAACCTTATTTATGATGGTTTTATACAGTACCATTGCAAATAAGATATTAATAATTTGCGACAGCTGCCCAAGCCATCGCAAATTAACCTTAATAATTTGCGACGGATGGAGATAGCCGTCGCAAATAAGACCTTAATTGCGACGGCTGGTTCAGCCGTCGCAATTTATGGGGCCGAGCCCGTCCGCCGGGCCCAGGCTCTTATTTGCGACGGCTACGAGCTACCGTCGCAAATAAGTTAATTTGCGACGGTGGCTATCACAAATTAGTTAAATTGCAACAAAATTTTAGCGACAGCTTGAAACCATCGCAAATAAGGAAAATCATGGCAAATAACTTATTTGCGACGACTCCGGCTATCGCAAATTGTCGGGATTCCTAAAGTTTCAACACACCGCATCAAGGCATTTCTCTAGGTCAATAACAACAACAACATGGGAATCATACATGAAAATTGATGAGCCCGTGTTACTCCACTGTTGCCACATACAACTTACAGTATACTCCAAAGTTATTCCATGACAGTGTTTCTTCCCTGGACTCATACATCAAATGAAATAGGTTGTTTGATCGGCATGAATCTGTTATTCAGTTCACAATGATTATTTGTCTGTTCTATATATAATAACTTCAAATATAATAAAAAACGTATGTGAAAAGTCACCTTGACCTACCTGAAAGATCATTTATAACCACACAATGTAACCACATCATTTTCTTACACTTGCATATCAATGAGACATTCAATGCCACTTTCATTGGAATTTGTGTCTCAAGCCACCGTAGGTCTGATTCCTTTCTATTTTAGCAACAACAAGTGTTATTTTTCATCTGAAATGTAATGTATCCAAATGCTCTCAAAATATAAAATTTTCAATGACATGCTGAATCATAATTTATCATTTCAATTATCCAGTTTATGATTCACTCGAAATTTTATTTGACTACAAGACAATATTTATGTAGGTTGTATTTGAATTATTTGTTGTTGAACTAAAGATGATGCATTGTAAGAGGCAATAATAATCTTTCAACATCTTCTTCGCTAGTTGTTTAAAATATATGACATAACACATGCCAATGTTTTAAAAAATATAAGACTAAAGCAATTAAAAAATAGAATAGAAGACAGACAGAGAGGTACACCAACCCTTCTCGGTTTGTGTGCCTCACACGCTGAGGATTTGGTTTGCAACACATGCCAGTCTTTATCATGAAAAAACAAGGTCTTATCCCTCTTATTGTCAGACAAATATTCATGTTAGTTGTAACTAACAATGTATTTCTCATCTAGGCACATAGATTTCTTGTTATTTTTCGAACTTGGATATAAGAACATTTCTAATATGTGATAGACATATTTTGTTCCTTAGTCAAGTTTCATTAGGCCTAAGGCAATTAAATTTTACTGTTCTGCCCCTACTTATCAAGTAGTTTCGTTCCTTTATGATTCGTATGCCATTGTTACAGATGACCACATGAAGTGAACTGAAGCTTCGGGTATGTGGCATGAAAACTATTAAACCACAAAATATTTATTCAACACACGAATGTCACTAGTACAATAAGCCTTATCTCAGGCGGTTCTAAACGTATTATCACACGCGGCTTTCAAAACCGCCTTAAACGAAGAGTCTATGATAATCTGCAATTTCACAGGTGGAAACTAAAACCGCCTGTGAAATGGATTTATCACAGACGGTTTTTTACCTATGACTAGCCGCCTGTGAAGCTACTTTATCACATGCGGTTTGTACAGCATAAGTAACCACCTATGATAATGGTGTGATCGGATCTTTACCTATGATTGGCCACCTGTGAAGACATTTCATCACGGCCGGTTTGTACCGTAAGAGTAACGGCCTGTGATAATGGAGTTATCACATGTGGTTCTTTACCTATGACTAGCCGCCTGTGATAATGTAATGTTCACAGGCAAGTCTAGCCGTATGTAAAGAATCGCATGTGATAAAGTATACACTATGCAGTACTACCCGCTGTTATTTCTAATTTCCAGGTCAATTTGACTAAATCAATATAATCACAGAAGTCATCTCGTAGTTTACACTAAAACAATATAATCACCTAAGTCATCCCACGGAAGTCAATTTCTTTAAGACAATATACATATGTACAAGTTACACTTTCAATTGACATACAAGTTATCTCATGATTTACATGTTTCACTAAAAACTGTTTCTATTTTCATACTCGCAAAGTTCTGACACATCATCTATTACACCTTCGTGAGCAAAGAACAGCCCTCTTCGGTGGAAAATTTCGCGAAGCATGAAGTGACACAGTTGACTCGCAATCTTGTCGGCTCCTCCATAAGTAATACTTCTAGACACCGGACATTCATGGTTCACATTCTTCGTGTGATGCAATCAAACACATAACAAGGTTTAGAATGTGTTGGTTTGAACTACCTCAAAGTATAGATCAAAGTGAGTATACTGGAATTTATTTTGTATTTTTGGAGCAGTTCTATTATAAGCAATTGAATTTTAATGTTGGAATCAAAATCTGGAAACAATGTTTCTGTAATATTGAACAGCAGAGATAAATTTTCAATCTGGGAATGATATAAGTATTAAAATATGCTAGTTACAATGAAAATGAAACTCAAAAGTAAGAAATTACAATATCGACATTAAGGATAACTTACTGTAAAAGCCCTAATTTCCAAATCAAAAACTTTAGTTAAGAGGAACAAAAACAAGAAGAAGAAAACTAATTCAACTAATAAAATGGAAAAAAAACAAATCAATTCAAATGCTATATGAGGTTACTCAAAATTTAAAGATAGCTACTGTTCAAACCTCGACAAAATAAAAATTTGAGTTCACCATTAGCTTTCAAATATTACAAATAAGATCTCTGCCAAAATTCAGAAATTTGGAGGTCCATTTGCTATTTAATTCAGTGGCTCCATTGAATACCATTCGAATTCAAATTCGAATTTTGAGTTCCAATTAAACTTGTTCAATTCAGGGAATTGATTTCAGAATCATATTCCCCATCTTTGAATTGGCCTCTCCACAAATATCTGGAATTTTTGGACAAACATGGTTGGTGAATTGAAGAACCAGAGAGTAGATGAGGGTGAGGCATCTATGGGACCCACATTTCAGTGTCTAAAACAGAGCAACCAATGTTGGACTCTGTTCCCACCATTCAACGCCGGTGCAGCTGCTTCCCAGCTCGCCAAGCAGCTCGGTGGAAAGGGGAATTTAAGGTGTCCTCATCCCCTCACTGATCCTGTTCTGCATGCCATTGTCGTCCCAGTGCTCCGCTCGTTTTCCTCCCTCCCGTGAAACAGAGCCCCGCCGTTTTTCTTGCCTCACCTGTGAGCACCTCGGTCCAGCTCCCTCTCACTTCGACGTATACAGCAAAAATGTTGCCAAGGCTATGCTCTATCATCTCCACGATTTAGTTCATCGTTTTGCTCACTGGTTCGCCGGTATTTTGATGTTTCGCAGAGGCCGCCAATGGCCACCGAGGAAGACCTTCTCTGCCTCAACATCGCGCAGGTGAACCAGCCCAGTTCGTGTGACGACTTCAATAGATGAAACGAGCACAACTTAATCCTTTGTCTCACAGTGAAAACCATTCTTAGGTTAATCGCTTATCGAGCACGAAATCTTCATTTTCTTTTCGGCATGCCTTTAGCCTTCTTGTTAAGTTTACCTTTCAATTCATTTTCTAGATGTAACTATCTTCTAATCCAGTTGGATAATAGTTTCCTAACCTCCTTGCATGTCTGCTCGAACAAAAACCAAAGAGAAGAATCAAAGAATGGCTGGGCTATGCCAATTTTCGTAGCCGCCGTGGAAATTGGTTTGGTCCCTCGCCGAAATCAATTTTTACAGTTGTTCCACCCTTTTTATCTCCATTGTCATCTTCTACATGATTTTCAGAAGCTTTCCAATCATTTTCCGAGGCGTATAAGCTAGGGAGCGGCGGTTCCGACATCGCCGAAACCCTATCTGCGGCCGCCGCCGTCGTGCCACCATTTTCGGCCGTCACCGCGTTGATTCGACCCCACCATCATGTTCCTCGACCCTCAAAATGGTTAGGAGGAGAATTATAGCAAGGGTGATGGCCGGGAGAAGGGAGCCGGCGAGCTCGCCGGTGCAGCGCCGCCGCGGCAACTCGGGCGCTGCCCGTGACGTGAGGAAGAAGATGATGGGGTGGGCCCCAGATGTCAGCGGCTGCTGGCGTCCCATGGGATCTATTGCGGCCAATGGATCTTGTGTGGCTGCACGCATTACCCTGTGGTCCCGTGTGGCTCCTTTCTGACTGGCTCATTTAAAACCAATGGGCCCGGGTGATTTAATTTAAATATTCCTATTCAGAAATAAATCCAGATTTCAATGGAACTTCTAAATTTAATTACTCCTAGTAGACTTGCTCAAATAATTCCCAATAAATTCTGGTACACTCATATTTATCCCAATTTTGCAATGGTGCAATTTGTTGGACATGAAAGTCCCATAATTTTCATAATTAGTTCCTTTGAGGTAACTTCTTGGAAAATTAATTACTCATGTTCTGCTAATTAGAAAATTCCCAATTTTTGTCAGCACCTTCTTTATAATACGCTTGAACTCCTGTAAGAATTTCAAGTTCATTGAACTTCATTTACTGGACCAAAAAGTGTGCAATCCCAATGTCTATAGAAAATTCAAAAATGTACAGAAACATTTCCAGATTTTATCCCAAATTTGTAAAATCAATTTGTCCCCGTAGGAAGCTCAGAAAATTATGAAACAAATTTTTCTAGAACTAGTAAGACCTCCTCTACCATAATAATCCACTGTTAGCCATGAGAAATCTCCAGATTTAATACCAAATTTCAGAGAAGGCTTTTTTTTTGGAATTTTAGAGACAACAAGCTTCCTTGAACATGTCCAATTCTTGATCCAGATCTTCCCAATAGTACCTAGTATCCACTGGAAAAATTCCAAAGCCAATTAAAAACATTTACATACCTAATAAGTATTTAGAATGTCTTTTATATAGTTTCAATATCACTCATGTACTTTATATATTGCATATCATATAGTGACCGAGATCGAGGAGAACCCGGAGCCCTTGGA
The DNA here is from genome assembly GCA_036927565.1 of Tuctoria greenei. NCBI lineage: Eukaryota > Viridiplantae > Streptophyta > Magnoliopsida > Poales > Poaceae > Tuctoria > Tuctoria greenei. Next base: position 192,856,201 of record JAYESD010000002.1, on the reverse strand, counting down.
GAGTATATCAACCGAGGCTAACCATGAATCTGACTCTTAGCCAGGCAAGTCCTGGTTTGCATTTAAGTGCTTTTGCAATGTTTTGAATTGTATCACTTATGTCTACGGTGAGTTTTGTGCATTAGGGCTATGGTGCTTGTTACTGCACTTGCATGACCCACAAATCCCATGGAGTATTGGGTAGGTCTACAATTTGACGAGTAGAAAATGCCATGCTAATGTTTTGAGGAATTCGGTAGAAGTCGAGTAGTTGGAATCTACTCGCAAGATAGGATTTTATCACAGGGGATGGATTTGATCAAATAATGGTTTATGAGTATGAATTTGAGACCGAGCAGCAGGATAGGATGCAGCGAGACGTGGTCTCATGTGCGGAGCCCTGCTTGTGTTCATTGAAGACCGATCTGTGCGCGGCCCTACTGGACAGGTTTGAACTGCACCAGATGCATACTAGGCATATGGAACCCAATAAACCGATGTAACTTGATAACATGGGTCTCGAGGCATAGCCCACTGTCGATAAGGGTAGGTTGAGGGAAGAAAGGTGTAAATCTGCCGGCGGGCATAGACATGCTCCGTGCGGGTACCTTATGACTGCGATGGTTGGATCGGTTCGGTGTTTGAGTTTCTTGTGAAAGGTTGCTGCGTATGACGTCGTGAGGAGCATTGCACGTTTCTCACTCACAGGTGTACGTGGCGTGTTATCCGGGTGTCTACTGATTGAAATCACAGTCCCTCGCGATTATTTGATCACCTCTTGTTCACTGCGCTGTGACGTAGTAAATACCGAAGAAGCCAAAAGAATATGATATATTGTATTATAATTTCTTTGAAATGGTGATTGTTGTAGTATATTGCTCACTAAAGTTACATTCTGAACACTTAAATTGCTGCTTATAACTTGGAAGTAAGGATCCATTGGTAGGTGAGTGTGTTTATGCGATATCACTGCCTATGTATATATGTATCCCTGCATGTAGAGTTCTATGTTTAGGTGAGACAGTTAAGTCTTGTTGAGCCTTCATGCTCACGGTTGCTATATTAAGTTGTTTGCAGGTGAGACGTATGAGGAAGGGCCTGAAGATGAGTCGATGCCCCTGTCGAGGTATACCGCCGAGTGGGAGCCCTGCACGCCACCATGATATGTTGTGTGTTGCTAGTGTGTAGCGTCCCCGGGCTAGACGGCTGCACTTTTGCATAGTTTGGCTGAGCGTTTAGCTATGAGTATGAATTTCCGCTGTATATTAAGTATTTTAAAAGACTTCCGCTGTTTCTATAAATAAAAATTTGTATTTTCTCGTATTCTTTTCGTGTATGCTGTTGGGTGCCGCATCGCACGCCACTACCCTCTGCAGTTCCTGTAATGTGTTGTCCCAGTCCTCACACTTACATCCTCATGAATCATTCTATATTCGCAGGCGGTCTGAAGATGCTCGCATACATAATACCTGCTTAAGACGCTCCCAAGAGGTTGTTCAGGACAAGGATAATATGTTGATATGTGCAATGCATCCTTATTAGGAGGTCTCTAACCGCCAAGTGTTTCCGCGTAAAACCGCCAAGCGCTGTAATACAAGGAATGCCATATAAAACTTGTCAACACATTGTAAATGTGCGTAATTAAAAGTATCGAATAACCGTACAATTTCAAAATGGAAAGGAAATCATTGTAATGATTTTGTGGTTAATCGGCTGAGTCCAAGACCATTGCCAAACCCTGTGTTGGCAAGATAAAGATCATTGTTTATTGTTCACTGCACACATAAAAACACAATTGTTATGTCAACAAATAGCAATAATTGCTATTTCAATGTCATGTGTCGAATTTACTCAAAGTGGTACAGAGCCTTTACGAGGTCCTTGTCTAACAAAGTTAAACATGGCATGTCCTATGTAAGCTGCAACCCTTGTACTTTTATCCTTCTTTTGTTCTGTGATTATTTTTCAAAATTATTTTTTCAGGTGCTTGTACTCTTTTGAGTTCTGTTCCACCTTAAAGTCGAAATTCGACTCTGCAATCACTTTAGGGTCAAGGATACACGTCATGGTGTTCAGCTTTTTATTATCCATGTATTACATCCTATTGAAGAAGTCTAGAATTGTTATAATCTCATGAAATGTGTATGTGTGTAGTAAGAAAAGCAAATACGAAATATTAGAGGCACTTACAAGCACCAGATGAGTAGCAGGTTGATTTCGAGCATGCCTAGGCTATGTAGATCTTCAAAGAGACGGGCTCGTTTATTTGCTTCAGTGCTCCAAAATGCTTCTTTCGGCACAGAAAATGTGACATAAGAAAGATCATATTCTATGCTGGCACTAATGTACCACTCGTACATTCTTTTGAGAGGGAAAGCATGTTGCTAAGTTGTATCGATGTCATGAACGGCTTCCCATTCTTATATTTAGAAGGAACATCCTTAATCGTGTATATTGGAAGTTTTGGTTTAAAAAAAGCCATCTGCGGATTATATATGACACCATCTTCTTCCCACTCCTCAATATCTTCTAATGCTCGCTCATGTGAAGAACGAGATGCATTTGGTTTTCCAATATTTTCCTTCAGATTTTCCAAATATTTTTACACTTCTTTACAAGGTTTCTTATTTTTGTATGAGCTAACTTTCATAGGAACTGATGATCGAGGAGTAATAGTCAGAAGTTGGACACTGGCTTGTTTTTTTAACCTGTTGTTCAACTTATTGCTCTTTACTACCCGCAGCTTGCTCTAGTACTGCTTCAATCTATTCCTCAACTGGTTGCACCTCACTACCAGCAGCTTGCTCTGGTACTGCTTCAAGATTGTCGGTACCTTGCATACCGTATACCCCTTGGGACTACAAAAAGACCAGCGGGACTTCACCTGTCCAAGTTGAAGACCTGCGAAGGCCCCACATGTCATACGGGACTGGACATGCCTCCCATCTATGGTTAGCTCCGGTACTGCCACGTGTACAATGCAGCTAGAGCTATACCCCACACATGGGATAGTTCTGGGCTAAATTATAGTGCAGCACCCCCGGACCTAACCTCCAACAGAAGGAAGCTCCAGTATCGACACGTGTACATCTGCACCGGACCTACCCGTCCTAGACGAATAGCTCCGAAGATGCCACGTGTCCAACCGCCAGACCTTCAACTTCAACAAGCCGACTGGAGGACCCCCAACGGCTCGGACCTTCAAGGGGTAATGAAAGACTTCAACACCCGATTAAGTGTCATTAATACCGTCTTAATGACACATGATCAGAGGGCCCTTAATACCCGTAACGGCATTATCTAGGCCCGTTACCACTCTAATAAGGGTAATTAAGCTCATTAATTATGTATTAAACATCAGTAACTGCCAGGGCCACATGTCGGGCCAGGGCTAACGATGTAACGACCAGTCCTTGTACTATAAAAGAACTGGTCGACGATACACTGGGGGCACACACTCTGGCAGGCCCTCAGACACACATACAGTCTCTGACTGAAAGCTCTTAGATGCTCAATACAATAGCCGCACATCCCGTGGAGTAGGGTATTACGCTCAGGCGGTCCGAACCACATAAATCCTTGTGTCCATTTGCCATATTCTTTGGAATCTCTACGCACCCAATACTGAACTACAACTCCTTGAGCTACCAACGGTAGTATCAGGAGAATTGCCGGAAAAACACTCCGACAGTTGGCGCACTAGGTAGGGGGCTGCCCGAAATTTCAAGAACGGTGAACTCAGCTACTGGATCGTCCAATGGCAACCTCGCTGCGCAACCTGCTGGAGGCAATCCCTCCAATATGCAACAACCAGCAGGTGCTATGGCTCCAGAAGGAGTCATGCCTCCACCGCCACCGTCTGCACCAGCAAATCAAGCTGGACAACGGGACGGAGCATCTGCATCGGTCATGGTGTCGGCGAATAACAACAATCCTGAACACTCCATGCAACACGTGCTCTCCTCCAACGCCCACCACCTCCGGGTGCATCCTAGGGTGCAATGGAGCAGTGGAGGGCTGATGTGGAACATTTAGTTGCAGTAGCAGCCGATCACATCAGCAACCAAGGTCCTCCGCCATCGGGGCGGGCCCCATCACAGCATCGGACTTTGTCGGGCAGACTTGGTCCACATGCTTCCCAGAATAGGAGGCATGCTGCGTCTCAACAAGCGATGTCGCTGCCTGCCGGGGCGCGACGCACCCATACAGTAACTAGGCTTTCAACTCACGACCTTCGGGCGGAGCTTGATCGCTGTTACCGACAGCAGGATGGCCGCGTCCATATCGAGCGTGCTCGCGAAAAGCGAGAGGCTCGAGACAGTCCTACTCCCGAGGGAGTAGGAGGAGGCTGTTCTGCCCTGGCCATGCACTTGCGCATGGTCAGATGGCCACAAAAGTTTCGGCCTCACATTTCGGAGAAATTTGACGGGACTGTCAATCCCGCTGAGTTTCTTCAGATTTACTCCACTGCAATCCTTGCATCCGGAGGTAACGAGGCTGTAATGGTCAACTACTTCCCCATGGCTTTAACTTGGACCGCCAGGTCCTAGTTCATGAGCCTGCCGCCCAACTCCATCAATAGTTGGGCAGAATTGTGCCAACAGTTCATCGAAAGTTTCGGGAGTTCATACATCCGATCAGGCACCGAATTGGACCTTTTTGCTGTAATGCAGAAGGGGGGATAATCTTTGCGTTCCTTCATCCAGAGGTTCTCCCAGGTACGAAACACTATTCCTTCTATCTCTAGCGCCTCTGTTATTATGGCATTTAGACAGGGCGTACGAGATAAGAAGATGCTGGAGAAGCTAGAGATCAAGGAGATCACCAGCGTCACGGAGCTCTTCAGCTTAGGAGACAAGTGTTCTAAAGCTGCGGAGGGCCGTGAAATGCACTCCAAACCACCTCCAGACGATAACAAAAAATCCCCCAAGGGAGAAGCCACTACCTCCAGGAGTGGCAAAAAGAAGAAAAAGTCCAACGGCAAGAAAAAGACGTCGACTGACACACCTACTGCTGCAGCTATTGCAGCTCCGGGTGGCCGGGGGCCACGCCCCGAGAAACGACCTCGACCTTCATCTGAAGATGGCGGCAACTCCAAGATGTGGTGTCCTATTCATAAGTCGAACATCCACAATTTGGAAGACTGCCGAGAGGTCCAGAACCTAGCCGAGCGCTATAACAAGCGCCGGGAAGAAGTTCCTTTCCGACAAAGGGAAGGAAAATAGAAAGTCGACGAAGCTCTGACTGAAGAGGAGTTAGGCTTTCAGGACCCTAAAAAGGTCTTGAAAGCCGTTTACACCTCCGTTGACGACGACTCCGATGTCTTTGACAATGAACGTCGGGAAGCCATGAACACCATTTTTTGTGGTTCATGGGACATCACCTGCCACCGCATCCTCAAGACCATGCGGCGGGACATGGCTTTGGTGGCTCCCACCGCAAGGGCAGAGCCGCACCGGAAGTGGATGGATACTGCCATCACTTTTGACGCGTCAGACTGCCCTCGAAATATGATCGGAGCTGGTCAACTCCCCTTGTATCTCTGACCATCAACAACATACAACTCCACCACGTGATGGTGGACGGAGGTTCAGGGCTGAACCTCATAAGCTTCGAAGCTTTCTTCAAGCTTCAGCTCTGACCTTTGTACCTTTGCCCCTCCCGACCTTTCTCCAGAGTAGGTCCGGGGGCCATAACCCCACTTGGTGCCATTACTCTCCCCGCGACCTTCGGGACTCGGTAGAACTATCGCACTGATAAGTTGGTCTTTGACGTTGCTCAGATCAACTTACCCTTCAACGCCATTCTGGGCAGGCCATCCTTATACAAGTTTATGGCTGCTGCTCATTACGGCTACTTGGTGTTGAAAATGCCAACACCAACTAGTGTACTCCAGATCCGTGGAGACCGCACTACCGGAGTGACTGCACTGGAAGAACTTCACGCGCTTGCTAGAGCGCAGGAGAAAGAGTCCAGGCAGGAGCAAAGTCCAAAACCCCCGAGCATTCGTCATCGAGTCTCAACCTCTGCACCTCGTGTGCAACCAAGCGGCGACACTGACATTCCCGTCAAAGTCGTCCAAATCGGTTCCGATGCCGCTCAGACCACCCGTATGTTGGGAGGTCTGAATGACAAATAGGAACTCGTGCTCATCACTTTCCTCCGGGCTAATGTTGACGTGTTTGCCTGGCAAACGTCACAAATTCCTGGGATCCCTAGGGAAGTGATCGAGCATAATCTGAAGATCTATCTTGATGCTCGACCTGCACAACAGAAGCCTCGGAAGCAATTAGTAGAGCGACATAACTTCATATGACAAGAAGTGAAGAAGCTGCTCAAAGCTGGATTCATCCGAGAAGTCTTCCACCCAAAATGGCTGGCAAACCCAGTCGTTGTACCCAAGGCCGGAGGGAAGCTTCGGATGTGTATCGACTACACAACACTGAATAAGGCATGTCCAAAATATCCATTCCCACTACCTAGAATAGATCAGATAGTGGATCCCACCTCCGGGTGTGAATTATTGTGTTTCCTAGACGCATATTCTGGGTACCATAAAATCAGAATGTCTAGGGAAGATGAAGAGCATACTTCTTTCATCACAGTATATGGATTGTATAGTTATACTGCCATGCCACTTGGTCTCAAGAATGCAGCTTCAACATTTGTACGTGCTATGTACAAAACCTTCAGAGAACTCATCAGAGACGTAGTGGAAGTGTATGTCGATGACATCGTCGTCAAGATTAAGGACAAGGAGTCACTTCTTGACACCTTGCAAGCTGTCTTCGATAAGTTGGGAGTCACTCGCACGATGCTAAACCCGGACAAGTGTGTCTTTGGGGTTAGCTCCAGAAAGCTTCTTGGTTTCCTGGTAAACCACCGAGGCATAGAGGCAAATCCGGCAAAGATTAAAGCCATTGAATATATGCGGCCACCGGCCCGCATCAAGGATGTCCAGAAGCTGACTGGATGTCTAGCCGCCCTCAGCCTGTTCATCTCAAGACTGGCAGAATGGGCACTACCCTTCTTCAAGCTATCGAGGAAGTCCGGACCATTCTCGTGGTCTGAAGAAGCAGAAAAGGCCTTCCAGGAGCTGTAGCAGCTCCGCACCACTCTACCAACCTTGGTAGCTCCGAACCCTGGTGAGCCTTTACTGCTTTACATTTCGGCAACTGACGAAGCTGTCAGCATGGTCCTGGTTGAGGAGAGACCAGAACCGTTACAAGCTCAGGAATCTAGACCCCTCCGGGAGAGTCAGGAGGTCCCTGAAGGTGAGACTGGGTCCCAGCCCCAGACTCGAGTCAACAAGGAGTTACTATTGTTGAGAAAGGAGAGCCAGACCCCCCTGGGAGGGTCCAGGTCGCTCCTGAAGAAGCTCTGGGTTCCTCTAACAAGGACCCGACGATCCCTGAAGAAGATCCGGACCCCTCCAGGAGGGTCCGGGTCGATGAGGAGGAAGCTCCAGGCCCCTTTGGGAGGTTTCGGACAGTCCAACACCCAGTGTACTTCATTAGTGAAGTACTCCACGACGCCAAAACTCGGTACCTGGAAGTACATAAACTGCTATACGCAGTTCTTATTGCTTCCAGGAAGCTCCGACACTATTTCCAAGCTCACAAGATTTATTTGGTGACTTCATATCCACTGCGAGCGATTTTGCATAATCCCAACTCCACTGGGAACATTGCAAAGTGGATAGCGGAATTGACCAAGTTTGACCCTGAATTCGTCCCAAGACAAGCAATCAAAAGTCAAGCATTGGCGTACTTTATAGCGGAATTGACCCCCTCTCCATCAAATCCTGGGGGCCCCAGTGAGCAGAAGCCGGAACTCAAAGCTCCGGTCTTCACTGAGCCTCATTGGACTCTCTACTTCGACGGCTCCATGCAGAAACAGGGGGCCGGAGCTGGAGTCCTTCTCCTCGCTCCGACCGGGGAGAAGGTTAAATACATGGTGCACCTTGACTTCAAGGCGACCAACAACATGGCGGAGTATGAAGCACTCATTTACGGACTAAAGGTGGCACTATCATATGGTGTCAAGCAGCTGTTGGTCAAGGGAGATTCGCATCTCATCATTAAACAGGTGAAGGGTGAATGCTCCTATAACAATCCTCAACTAGCTGCTTATCCCCTTGAAGTCCAGAGGTTTCAGAAGGACTTCGAAGTCCTGGACCTCCACCATATACAACGTCTTCATAACGCTGAAGCTGACGAACTCTCGACAAAAGTGTCAACCGGAGCTCCGGCTCCCGACGGAACATTCGTTCGGAGGTTGTCTAAACCGACAGCTCAGCCTGCCGAACTGAGCGAAGGGGGCGAGATCGGTACCTCAAAGCTGGCAGTCCCGATGGCCCTCTTACCATGGCAGCCATCAAGAGTCGTAGGTGCTACCGGAAGCTCCAAGCAACCCAGCACGCAAGACTCAAATGCTCAAGCTAGCTCCGATGCATGGATCTCGGAGATCTGGAGCTACTTGAAAGACAACATCCTTCCAGAAGATGATGTATCCGCTGGCCGGATAGTCAGATTGGATAAAAGATACACATTGGTAGAAGGGGATCTCTACCGGCATGGTGCCAACGGCGTCCTAATGCGGTGCATCACAAAGGAACAAAGTTGCGAGCTCCTCGCATAAATCCATGGAGGTGAGTGTGGGAACCACACATCTCCCCACACGCTGGTCGGTAAAGCCTTTCGGCATGGCTTTTACTGGCCTACAGCGCTCCAGGATGCAATTGAGCTGGTGAAAAAATGTGAAGCATGCTAGTTTCATGCGAAACAAATTCACACACCAGCCCAGCCTCTACAAATGATACCTCCTACATGGACTTTTTCTTTGTGGGGGATGGATATCTTTGGACCTTTCCCAAGAGCCGTCGGAAGTTACAAGTTCCTGTACGTCGCCATTGACAAATTCACCAAATGGCCGGAAGCAACTCCAGTTGTGACAATAAACAAGCAATCTACCATCAACTTCTTACAATCCATCGTATGCAGATTTGGAGTCCCAAACAAAATCATAACCGATAATGGGATTTTACAAGCTCTGCATTCCAAGGATATTGCAAAGACCTTGGCATACAAGTCAGCTACGCTTCCGTAGCTCACCGGCTAGCAATGGCCAAGCTGAGAGAGCAAACGCAGAAATCCTAAAAGGACTCAAGACGCGCACATATGAGCGTCTGAAAAAACATGGAGCCAACTGGATTGAAGAGCTTCCGCCCACTCTATGGGCCAACAGGACAACTCCAAACCGGTCAACTGGAGAGACACCCTTCTTCCTGGTGTATGGAGCTGAAGCAGTCCTTCCTCCAGAAATCACCTTGGGGTCGCTCCGGGTCCGGGCGTTCGACGATTTCGCACAGGACCAGCTCCGACGTGAAGACCTTGACCTCCTTGAACAGGGAAGGTGCCGAGCAGCTGTTTGGAATGCCCGATACCGCCAAGCTCTCTGGTGCTGTCACCAAAGGCATGTTCACAGTCGACAGCTCGAGGAAGGCGATCTGGTGTTACGGAGAATACAGTCCAGAGAAGGGTTAAACAAACTCTCCCCAGCTGGGAAGGACCCTTCCGAGTTGTTAAAGTATCCCGTCCGCGATGCGTTCCCTTGGCAACCAAGGATGGGACACCTATCTCTAATCCTTGGAACATTGAGCACCTTCGTAAGTTTTATGCTTAATATCACGGAGGTGAGTCTGTAGTTACATGTGATGTATGTTATAAAGTCATTGTACAGAGTCGGGTAGCTCCTCCGGGAGAACAGTCGGACCTTCCTCGGAAGGTCCGCAGAGTTCAGACAACACTTGTCACAGTCTCAGAACTGAAAGTGTAGCTAGCTACCTTGGGTCAAACAAGAAACAAAACACACTTAGCCTGGTTCCGTACCCTAAGAGTGTACTTGTTTCCCCTGTACCCCGGACCTATAATGAAAGACATCTTTGTGTGAAAACAGACTCCACGTGCATTTAATTTGTACAAGCTCAATATTTTTTATTTTTCTCTTTCTTGTCTATAACAAAGTTGTGCAATTCTCAAGAATTTTTTAGATTGACTAATTAATGTACAACTCGAGTCGCATTGTTAATTCCTTCGGGTTTTCACATTGTTGAATGGTTCACTCGCCTGAATGCTGCCAACCAATCTAGGTTCGAAGTGTGCTATCGACATAGCCTGGTCCTGCACCCTAAGTACGCCACTCTACCTACACCCCGGCAGGCCGAAGTAAGGCGGGTCCTGAAAACAATTGGACCTGGAGAAAACAACTCGGTGCACTTGATTGTATGAAGATTTGCGCTGGGCCTAAAAATTTCTTACGAGAATAATAAGTCGCAACTGAGTTATAGATAGAAAACGAATCTTACTATTTTTCTTGACTTCAGTGTGCACGGAAAATAAAGATCTCATGATGATGGTGAATTCAGCTGGAGGTACTAAAGCTCCGACATTCCATAGAAGGCTTGTAGTCGATGTTTTAAACATTGATAGCAAGCATCGCTGGAGCTACTCAGTTCTGGTAAAACCATGGGACTAGCCTTCAAAATGAACAAAAGATGGTGGGAAAACTCCACAGGACTAACTGTCGACTTTACGTGTTGATGGAGACCACCGCTGGAGCTACCAAGCTCCGATAATGGTCAAGGCCAGAGCCCTTAAGCTCCGACAACCTCAGGGAGCCTTCACTACCGAAGGCTTCGGACATACGCTCTACAAGTCTGGAGCACGCGAGTTTTCAACAACTGTTACATCCTCTTGGTACATGTTCACAATCAAATTGTGTACATCTACCAGGGGGCCAAGTGGGACAAAAGTGTTGAAGACAAAAAATGAAATTCATAAAAAAACATGGATTTCATTCATGTGGAGACAAGAGATTACTAAATTGGAGAAGAAGAAGAGAGAATACAAGTGGGAGCTACAAAGAGATGGTCCTAGACCCTATGGAAGAACGAGGCGACCTTCTGGGCAACCTCAGAAACGCTGGCCCGGGCAGCTTCTCCCTCTTCGACGATGGGGCCTTGAAGCACCGGGTACAGGGGGAATCGGGGGTCCCGGCTTGTGTAGCACGACAGAATAAATTATGCGACGCTCTTGGCCAGGGATTGTCCCTCGGTTTCCAGTTGGTCTGCAATGACGTTGCCCATCTTTGTGAGCTTGTTGCCTACCGAACTCAGCGCATGCAATGCCTGGTCCAGCTCTGGTTCCGGATCATCCGGATGCACGAGGCTCAAACCCATTGGCGTCAGCGCGTTGTTGGATTTGCCCAGGAAGTCCCAAACTTGTTGGGACTCTGCAACCCTGCCGCTTCGCATCTCCTCCAAGGATCTTTTGTCTACCACAAGCTCCGACTTCACCCGAGCAAGACGATCTACTTCTTTGGCGTTCTTCTGAATCTTTTCAGCAACCTACCTTTTGAGTTTACTGAGCTATTCCTCCCGAAGGTGGATCTCGTTCCGGCGGTTAACTAGGTCCTTCTCTCGGCCCCACACCTTCTTCTCCCTGGAAGCAACATCAGTTTCCCTCCTGTGGAGTTCCTGTCCTTGCTGCCAGGCCTTCTTCTCCTCTCTCTCGCAGCGCTCATCCAATTTCTTGGTGTTCTCCTCGAGACTCTTGTCACCCAGAGTTAGCCTCTGAGTAAGCTCTTCTTCCCTCTTCACGATGTCGTCCCGCAGCTCCAGGAGTTTTTTTTCTTCATCCTCGAGCTTTCTCTCCCGCACCTCAAGAGCCTCCCGGCGCTTGACGAGACTTGCGTGGATGGCGTCGAGCCTCCCTTGGCAATCATCTGCTGTGCTATTAGCAGCCTTGGCCTGCTCATAGATGGCCCGAGACTGGTTGTCAAGGGATCGCGTCATGCTTTCCCTCTCATTCAGCAGCTTACCCCAGTACTCCAGGCGGATCTTCTCCTTCCTCACCCACTCCTTGTCTTCAGCCATCCTCGACTGCGCCAACTTGGTCTCTAATTGGAGTTGATTGCGCCACCTCCTAAGAGTTTGACGCTCCTCCTCGAGAGCCTTGCTATCATGGTAAAAAGCAAGCTGAACCTGGCAAAGACTAGAGAAGGCGTTGTCAATAGAGAACGACAGAGGGATCGGGTGCAGACCTGCCGGGGTCATCTCCTCCGGTTCCAGTGGGTTCTCTGTGACAATAATTGGGTCCCACTCTACATGAGCGGTCCCCTGAGCTTCCACAGCACTAGGGTTGTCCTCCGGTATAGCCTCAACCGCCGTCGAGGAAGGTCCTGCTACAGAAGTATCAACCTCAGAAATTGGTTCCAAAGGTCCCGTCGCTAGGTCATCAACAACTGGCCCCTCAGACGGGGGGCCGACAGCTTCATCTCGGCACCCTGGTTCAGGCGCGAGAAACTCCGGGACCACCACCTCCGGTGCAGGTGTTTAAGGTTTGGTCAGTGCTGAAGCTGTTTACAGCTCCGACGTTGGCGCCTCCTCCGCCACCAGCCCAGGCGCTGACGCTTCGACCATCATAGGCTCGGGCGCCGGCACCTCTACAGTGACTGGTTCAGGCGGTGGAACCTCTCCGACGACCGGCTCTACCGCCGGAACTTCTGTAGCAACCGGCTCTACCGTCGGAACTTCTTCGATAACCGGCTCAGGTGCTGGAGCTTCATCAACCATCGGCTCTACCGCTAGGGCATCATCAACCACCGGCTCCACCGCCGGGGCTTCGACAACCAGCTCTAGGGCCGGAATCACAGACATCTCTGGTTCTGAGACCGGAGCGTCCACCATATCAGCGTCCAAACCCGGAGCTTCAACCTCCGGGACATGCGCCACTGGTACATCTTCATTACCATGGTCCAACGCTACCACGAGAGCATCTGGGGATGAATCAAGGTCGAAGACCACGACAGCCGGCGCTGGAGCTGTCGCAGCCTCAACCACCCCTTGGGTCGGCACTGGAATTGGAGCCCGAGCTTCCATCTCCACAGCATCAGTTGCTGTCACAGGAGCCGGAGCTTCAATCCTTTTCTTAGGGACACTGCAAATGAAGGACGAAGAAACTCAAAACATAGTTACAACACAAAACAACTAACTGAGGTAAAAAACAAAAAATTACCTCGGAAGGTTCCAACACCAGTTAGCAAGGAACCTCTTCTCTGGACGCTCAGGACTGGATCCAGGCACCACTGCCATATCTATTCTGGAAGGTTCCCCGGAGCTCGCTGCAACTGTCGGTGCTGCTTTGGCCAAGGCTCCCCTCTATCGGGAAGAACATCCGGACCCAGAACCTTCAATTGGTCCTGGTACCGTAGCCATACGGCCGGAACTGGCACCCCGAGGAGATGCTGATGCTGGAGTGGATGCCGTCGTTGAAGACCTCCCTCTTCGGGGAGAAGGAGCCACTCGGGAAGGAGCAGGCCTGACGGACCTCCCATCAGAATGCTTCAACTTCCTTTTCCGGCTCGAGGGCTCAGCCAAATCTTTGCCCTTGCCCGAGACTTCAACTCTCTGTTCTAGGACAGAAGGGGGACCACCCTCGGAGGCCCCAGAGATCACCAACCCGGTGGTCGAATGCCTCTCGACGACACCAAGGTCATCAAGCACCGGCATCTTACGCCGGAGCTCCCTGCTGAACTCTGCCTCCATGTTCAAAGGGAGGAAAGCCACCGGCGGAGACAAATAGTCACCCTCGACGTCGATGCCGTGATGAAACTTCTTGAGGTGAAGCTCCAAGGTGGAGCCTTCACGGTTGGACTTCAAACCGGTTTTGATCCGGTCATCGTCCATCATGCTGTTGAGGGCCCAAGCAAGCTTCTCCCTCTTCTTCAGTGGAGCCCACCTGTTGGCCAGGAAGTTGCAAAATACCGACTGAGGGGTCACCCCTCCTTCCACGCATTGGCGGATCATGGTCAAAGCAGGGTTGAAGGCGTCCGACAACACTGGAACTTTGCTCCAATCTTCGGTGTCGACATTGGGGAGGCCTGCCGGCAACTCCAGCCTCTGATGCTCCTCTACGCTAATGACGATCCAATCCTTCTTCTAGTTGTCCCACTTGCCAGAAGGGAACAATCGCAAGTACTTGTGCAGGCACTTCTTGCGCTTCACAAAGTAATAGAAGCCAAGGTACTCGTCACTCTTGACGGTGGTGTGGATGGTGAAGAAGGTGCAGAAGAGCTCGATGCAGGGGGGAATACCCACCCACATCTCACAGAAGTGGACAAAGATCGACACCAAAAGAATGGAGTGGGGACCGTGGTGGTACAGCTGGAGACCATAGAAGTCTAGCAGCATCAAGAGAAAAGAAGAAAAGGGTGGGATCAGTCTCACCATGGCGTACGCGGAGAAGTACACCATTTCGCCGGCGTGCTCCTTCTCGAACGGAATCTTGCCGGCGCGGACCTGTTGATTGAAGAAGTCACTGGACCACCCCATGAGGGCCCGGACCTTCTTCAAGTTGCCGTTGGTCTTGAGTCGGCTCCCGCGGAGACCCAACTACATCGCAGCACAAGCGGGGCTAGAGACGAAAAGCAAGTAAAAGTTTGGAAGGTTTGAGTGCAAGATCGAATGAAGGCATAAAGAACCCCCAAACGGTGCCTGCTTTCCTTCTTAAGTAAGCCCCTGCAACGCTTCGATTGAAACCGCAGAGGAGCCGACGTTAGAAGTCAAAAACTTTACCCTGCCAATGACAAGGGGGACCGGGGCCTCCCCAATGATCAAGTCGAGGTCCTTACCCAGACGAACGGTTGTCATCATGAAAGGCGGGAAACCCGAAGGCAGCAGCCAGACAGGGCATGTGGAACCGATACGATTTTTGTATCGGGAACCGACGACCTTCAATTGCGTGAGATCCGCACGCTAAGATCTCACCTGCCGCATCCAGCATATGCCACGCGGTTGTGGTTTAACTACGAACTACTGCCAATGAAACATCCGAAGATCCTTGAAGACACGACACAAAAATCGAAGGATGGACCCACCTCTGGCAAAACGACTCCATCCAAAGGGTCTCTCCCAGAGGTGGGCCCAGGGGGCCACTGTCGGTACCCTGCGTACCGTATACCCCTTGGGACTACAAAAAGACCAGCGGGACTTCACCTCTCCGAGTTGAAGACCTACGAAGGCCCCACATGTCATACGGGACTGGACATGCCGCCGATCTATGGTTAGCTCCGTTACTGCCACGTGTACAACACAGCCGGAACTATACCCCACACATGGGATAGCTCCAGGCTAAACGCTTGTGCAGCACCCCCGGACCTAACCTCCGACAGAAGGAAGCTCCGGTATCGACACGTGTACATCTGCACCAGACCTACCCGTCCTAGACGAATAGCTCCGAAGCTGCCACGTGTCCAACCGCTGGACCTTCAACTTCAACAAGCCGACTGGAGGACCCCCAACGGCTCGAACCTTCAAGGGGTAATCAAAGACTTCAAGACTCGGTTAAGTGTCATTAATACCATCTTAATGACACACGATCAGAGGGCCCTTAATACCTGTAACGCTATTATGTAGGCCCGTTACCACTCTATTAAGGGTAATTAGGCTCATTAATTATGTATTAAACATCAGTAACTACCAGGGCCGCATGTTGGGCCAGGGCTAACGATGTAACGACCAGTCGTTGTGCTATAAGGATGCGTTTGGTTGGGAGTCAAAGTGGGATGGGATGGATCCATCCTAGTTTTTAGGGATGGGATGGTCCCGTTTTCTGTTTGTCTAGAGGGATGGGACGATCCCTGTTTCTTGTTTGTTTTGTGGGATGGTGTGGGACGGAATGATCCTGTCTCTTGTTTGAATGAAAGGATGGGATAGGGACATGCGAGTATGAGTACTTCTGGAAGGCCGCGCGCCTGTCTCCATGGAGGTGAGACGGATCCGTCCCCATGTTTTCGGTGGGATGGTTCCATCCCGCATCTGGGTGGAATATTCTCTTTTGAGGGATGACTCCATCCCACATGTCTCCAAACCAAACAACAGAAAAGTGGGATCATCCTGTCCCGTCCCACTATATCTCTCGAACCAAACACACCCTAAAAGGACTGGTCGACGATAAACAGGGGGCACACTCTGGCAGGCCCTCAGACACACATACAATCTCTGACTGAAAGCTCTTAGACTCTCAATACAATAGCCACACGTCCCGTGGAGTAGGGTATTACGCTCAGGCGACCTGAACCACATAAATCCTTGTGTCCATTTGCCATATTATTTGGAATCTCTGCGCACCCAATACCGAACTACAACTGCTTGAGCTACCAACGGTAGTATCAGGAGAATTGCCAGAAAAACACTTCGACAAAGATGATGTTGAACTGGTTGCTCTTGGTTATCTTTACTAGCAATGTTACTATCATACTTGCTAAGACATAGCGGGAATGGATCTTCATTGACTTTCGGCTTAGAAGACGGGGTTGCAGTATTTTGAGATGTGACATGGCTAGACATCGGCTCATCGTCAAACATGATATTGAATCGGTGTCAAAGGATTAATTGGTTGATAGCTTGGCCCATAATTGTTATCCCCTCATGTGTGATGTGGTCTACTTCATAGTCTTAATAATCATTATCAATGATCTGAAGAACTTGCACCGCAACATAACACAACAGAAGTGAATTGACATTGATGTCACAATTAGGCTTTGCCATAGTAGTGGTAACCTGCTTGGTTTTGTTTCCTGCTCTGCCGATTGGGACAATAAGATGACAAGATCTGTCATTAACAATATCATTGACAACAAACTTATGGGACCCTCAGCCTGACACAGAACCTACACTGCTAGGGTAGGTAGTTGGAGATACCAAATGATCCTTTGCCACTGTCGGTACCCTGCGTACCGTATACCCCTTGGGACTACAAAAAGACCAACGGGACTTCACCTGTCCGAGTTGAAGACCTGCGAAGGCCCCACATGTCATACGGGACTGGACATGCCTCCCATCTATGGTTAGCTCCAGTACTGCCTTAAGGATCGAATGCCCAAGAGGGGGGTGAATTGGGCTTCTTTTCAAAAATCTAAGAAATAAAACTTAATTCCTAAAGCCCAATTACCTACACAAACAATCTATGCATTGAAGTAACTAGAAACTTTGCGGAATGTAAAATGCATAAATGTAAGGGAGAGGAAGGGAATGCAAACTCCCGAGGAGACACGAGGATTTATCCCGTGGTTCAGCAAGATCGTCAAGATCTTCCGACATCCATGTTGTGGCACCCACCAAAGGGTTTAGCCACACCCAAGTCACCGAGACGAGGGATCTTCACTATTCCTCTCCGTTTGCCAACCTCGGCAAGGTGGAGCTCAGGCCTTGTACAACTTCGACCTTCCGGGCTTCCACAAACGCCTTGGCAAGCTTCGGAAGTCTCTCATAGTTACAAACACCAAGGGGCACTCCCTTGAGGCTCTCACTATCCTAGAGATTCCACTCACCCAAAATGGAGGCACACAAGCTCTCTCTCTAGCTAGTTCTAGCCTATTTCTTGGTGTGTATGTGGTGGAAATGATGTAGAAGTGATGGATCTTGGTCTTGAACGCTTGTGGATGTGTTGAGAATGTCTGGTGATCAATACTTCTCGAAATGACGGGTTTAGGGGGTATTTATAGCCAGCCTCCACAAAATAGCCGTTGGAAAAGTAGGCTGACAGAACTTTTCTGCAAACATCGGATGATCCGATGTCTCCCCTTTAGTTATCATCGGTCAAGTTTACTTTAGCTGACGTCAGTGTGTCAGATATGACCGTTGTTAGACCGATGTTGCGCTTGTCTTCTCATCGGATGATCCGGTGACTCTTCCTCCAGAATTGACTCAAACTTGATGCTTACTGGAGTGATTGACCGATGTGTATACTTCTGTACATCGGATGATCCGGTGCTACACTTGGTCCAAGGATATTGCAAACTGTAATGATGGACCGATGTAGCTGAGCCCTTAACATAGGATGATCCGGTGAGTGCTTTGTTCTGAGGTCTTCTTCTTCTGC
Source organism: Tuctoria greenei (assembly GCA_036927565.1). Classification (NCBI taxonomy): domain Eukaryota; kingdom Viridiplantae; phylum Streptophyta; class Magnoliopsida; order Poales; family Poaceae; genus Tuctoria; species Tuctoria greenei. The sequence goes on along the minus strand of JAYESD010000002.1, from coordinate 192,838,280 downwards.
TGAACCAACTCGACGGATGTGTTGTTCTCAGAAATCATCGGTTGATCCGGTGAGTTGATTTTGTTTGCTTCGAGCTGTTTCTAAGTGATTCTTTTGTGTCTTGCTCGATTGACCTTTTAGACTTTTGTTGGAAATGTACTTCTGATGGTGGTCAAGCTTTAAGTGTCATCAATTGTGGTTGAATGACTTTGACATAAGAGCTTTCACTTCTTGTCTTCATATCATTGATTTGATCTCATAATGTGATTGTATATGGGTCTCCAATGACGTATAGATTTCATTTGATTGAGTGATTATGGGGACCTTGCATTCACAAATTCATTAGTAAAATCCAATGGATGTCATTAATCACCGAAACCGTACCTCATGGGGGCCTAGATGCTTTCAATCTCCCCCTTTTTGGTGATTGATGACAACACAACAATTAAAGCACAATAGAAATGAATTTGATAGTATGAAGCTTAAGAGGATATGCAATGAATACAAGATTGTTACACTTAAAATTTGGAAGCTCAATCAAAGAATAACTCAAGTTAATAAGTGATCATAAGATAGGCACCAAATAAGCTCAATCGATTAATAAGAGTACTCAATAAACACCAAACGAGTAGCAAAAGCATCGAATTACAAAAGATAAGCACCAAATTACAAAAGATAACGAAACAGACTCCCCCTGAGACTAAGATATCCTCTAAACAACCCTCCCCCTTACTCTCTAACTCTTCTCCCCCTTTGGCATCAAGACACCAAAAAGGGATCCGAGTGCCTAAGGACCCTGAGTACTAGGCGCGATGACGAATTGGTCACCGTCGGGAGTGCTGTCGTCGGAGTTGCTGCCTAGAGTAGCGGTGGAAGGAGCTGTCGGAGCGGTAGGAGCTGTCGTCGGTGCCTGCTGGGTAGGAGCTGCTGGAATAGGGGCACTGACGACGGATTTCGGCGTCTGCTGAAACAGCGTCGTCGCCAGCAGGGGAGAGTGGATTGGTGCACCGGGAGCCAACAATGGAGACATGCTGAACGAAGGGATCGGTGTGGTCGGCACCGGAGCGATAGCTGGAGCAAGGACTGGTGGAGGTGGAGCAACTCCTGGTAGCTGCGACGGGAGGGCAATCCCGGTCTGGGTGTAGAGGTTGGTGATCAACCACAGGATGCCCATCATCGCCTGTTGTGTCTGCTGCTGCTGGTCGAGGGAGCGCTGGTGCATCTGGTCTATGAGCCCTGTCAGCCGGTCAGTGTCCTCACACCTCTCACGGGCGAGCTGGCGCTGCATCTCCTGCTGCTACTGCTGGAGCTCCAGAAGACGTGCTGCCTGCTCCGCTCGGGCTTGCTCAGCTGCAAGCCGGTCCAAGCGCTGCTGCTCAACCATCTGCTGGAGCAGTGAAGTGAGCTCAGACGGCTGTGAGACCTGTGCCTCTGAGATGGGAGGAGGAGTAGGGGGGCACTGTAGAGCCTCCAGCCTCCGCGTCGTGCTGCCTGGGTGAGGGAGGAGGTGGGAAGTACTCCTCGACACTGTCATCCGTGTCGCTCTCGGACCATATGTGCTGCAAGTCCTCACCCTGAGCCTCTGCCTCAGCCAGCCTCTCACCCTCCTTCTCCAGATCCAACCAGTCCTCCTTGGATAGCCGAGCCTGAACCTGACGCTCGACTGGACGGCCAAGGCGGCGGTCTCCAGGAGGTGGAGCTCGGTAGTGATTGAACCGTGTGACACTCTCGTCAGTGAGACGGTCATGCACGGCAGACTCCTCAGGAACCATCATAGAGAGCAGCTAGCTGATCCAATGTCCATATACAAGCTGCCTCATCATGCCCACTCTGTCGGTGATCACATCCTCCATCTCGCATATGAGGACGTCCACAATATCGAACTCCATCCCGTTCATGATGTAGAACAGGAGAGTCTACTGCAGACTGGTGAACCCCTCTAGGTATCCTGACCTCGGCAAGAGCGTGCGGCGCAAGGCAAGGTGCATTGTGCGCGCAGCTGGAGTCAACAATGCCGGTACCCTCGGCTGATCTGGAGAGAAAGTCGGTCCGAACAGAGAATGTATCTCCTCCAGGGGTGGTGCCACTCCTCCAGTGAGCGGCCTCCTTGGTGGATCTGCCTGACCATATTCTCTCTCATGCACGCAAGTGTCGCGCAGGTCCACTCGTAGCAGCTGTGCAAGCGTCTGTCTTGTCAGGTGATAGTGTTGTCCCATGAACGTGAAGTCAATCGATCTGCGGCCCTCAGAGACGTAGAGGGTGGCGTAGAAGACGCGGACCCAGTCCTCCACGTAGGCACTCCTCTCGTAGGACATCAGGTGGACCAGCCCTCTGTACCTCTTAAAGTATGGGCGAATCTCTGTCTCTGCTGCCAGGGCAAGCTGATCCCAATCCAGAAAGTTATGTTGGAATAACTTGTGGTCGCGGCATCTGTAGGTCTCGTAGAGTGACGCCTCTGTCATAGTCCAGAAACGACTGTCCACCAGAGCCTCTCTGGGCTGCGGGTACCACTCCTCAAGCAACACACTCCATCTGAGTCTTCAGAGTTGCTTGGCCTTCATCTTCCGGTAATCAGTCAACCGGACTCCTTCACCGACACGGACGGTGGTGTCCATCTCGTAGATGGCTCTCTGGGCCTCCCAGTCCTCATCACAATCAGCAGCCGTTGGTCTCGGACGAGGTGCTACCGCGGGAAGACCCCCACGGGTCCGGGCTGAGCGCTGGCGGACAAGTGGCACTTCCGGCTCTTCTTCGGTCTCGGACTCATCGATCATGGGAGGCTGCCTCGGACGAGCCTCGCGGATCCTCAGAGATCCTCCTCGGCCACGCTCTCACTCCTCGGCGGCGCGAGCGGCCATCAACGCCTTCTTCTCCTCCTTGGAGAGCTTCTACTTCTTCGCGGACGGCTCCGCAATGGCCTTGCCCTTGTTCTTCTTGTCACGAGCCATTGCGATGCGCGAGAATGAGGTCGATGAAGTCAAGCGCACGAAACGACAATCGACGCGGCCGGAAACCCTAACGGCAACGAGACAGCGACCGTTGAGGCAGGCACCATGACGATGGTGGAGGAGGTGTGGATGGACAGCAGTGGTGCACGGGAGAGGCGGCGGCGTCGCTTGGGTGGAGAAGCGGCGGCGGCTGGGTGGAGCGGCGGCGGCGGCTGGGTGGAGCGGCGGTGGCGGCTGTGGTGGAGTTGAGTGGCAGCGGCGGCTCTATCGTGGATGGCGGCGGCGCTGCTGTGGTGCGGCGGCGGCGGCGGCGGCCGGAGGGTGGTGGCGGCGGTGACCGAAGCCAGCGGTGGAGGCGCTCGGGCGTTAGGATCGGCGCCGGATGAGTCAGGATCGGGGAGAGAGAAAACGGCGGAGGCGAAGGGGCGTTTAAATAGTGGGTCCCAAACCCTAGCCGAAACATTAACACCGGATGGACCGATGTTGATCGTTAGAAGCATCAATTGAATGGCACAGTAAGGGTATCCAAAAAGGTTCCGTTGACATCGGATGGACCGACGTGCAAAGAGATATCATCGGTCAAATGTAGCACAGTTCCAGAAGAGTGAACATCGAATCGACTGATGTTTAGCAGAATGAACTCGTCGGATGGTTTGAGGTACTGACAGATCTGACTCCTGGCTTTTGAACACCAACTAATCCGATGAGCTTCAGGCCTATGCATCGGATAATCCGATGACTACAAAACAGCAACATCCCATATATGTCCTTTGACCAAACAAACAAACAAAGAGAAACACATGTCTTAGGACTTTTTGGGCAACCCCTCACCCCTCAAAAAGCTAATATACCAATAACGTGGCTAATCCTTAAAGCAAATAGAACATCGAAGAAAACGGAAGGAAATCATCCAAATAAAATGTAAGGCCCATGCTTTGTGAGCTAGAGTATGAAGACTTCTATCTCTTTAGAGCATGTTCCTTTAGGCATTAACGCACCTAACATTTTGTTCTTTCCACCACATATGAGTTGAGATATTGCATTTCAAACAAGTTTTTTTCTCATGAGGTGGGTTCCCCTTTGTGACAATCTACCGTATGCAATTCCAACATATTATGGTGAAAGAAATTTAAATATGAGTGCAACTCTATATAGCAGGCATCATGCAAGACATAAAGTAAATCTATCTTGCCAAATTTGAACCTTTCAAAGGCTTCTTCAGGGAGAGCCACTCTCCAAGCCTTGGGGAAACCCAAAAGAACCTCCATCCCAAGCTAACCCTTGCTCACCCCTATCCTTTGAAAGTTAGACAAGACCTATATGATATGCATTCTTACATGATCATGGCAACTTACATGACGTTTGATGCATCTAGCACATTTAATTTACTTCTTAGCCTAGAAAAAGTTTTCTCATCAAGTGGTTTAGTGAAGATATCCGCCATTTGTTCTTCGGACCTAACACCTCTCAAAGAGATGTCTCCCTTAGCTTCATGGTCCCTTAAGAAATGATGGTGAATATCAATGTGCTTAGTGCGGGAGTGTTGAATGGGGTTTTTAGCTATCTTAACCGCACTTTCATTGTCACAAAGGAGAGGCACACAACCAAGTTTAATACCAAAGTCCAAAAGGGTTTGCTTCATATAAAGAATTTGGGCACAACATGCACCGACCGCTATGTATTCCGCTTCCGCCGTGGCCAAGGCGACGAAATTTTGCTTCTTGCTAGACCAAGAAACTAGGGAACGCCCAAGCAAGTGGCACCCACTGGAGGTACTCTTGCGATCCACACGGCATCCGGCAAAGTCCGAATCCGAGTATCCCAGGAGGTGGAATTTTGCACCTTTAGGGTACCACAAGCCCATACTAGGGGTATGCTTAAGATACCGGAGTATCCTAAAGACCGCCTTCCGATATGATTCTTTAGGTGCCGCTTGAAAGCGAGCACACAAGCATACACTAAACATGATATCGGGCCTAGATGCGGTAAGATAAAGCAATGAACCAATCATAGAACGGTAGTTGGATTGGTCAATAGGTTTACCGTCCTTATCCGCGTCGAGATGACAATTTGTTGCCATTGGAGTGCTTCTTGAGCTACAATCTCCCATTTCAAATTTCTTCAAGAGGTCCTTGGTGTACTTCTCTTGATGGACGAAAGTCCTCTCTTGAAGTTGCTTCATTTGAAATCCAAGGAAGAAGTTGAGCTCTCCAATCATTGACATCTCGAATTCCCTAGACATCATTTTGCCAAACTCATGGCTAAGAGCTTCGTTAGTTGAACCAAAAATAATATCATCAACATAAATTTGACAAATAAACAAATCTCCGTTGATGTCTTTGGTGAAGAGTGTAGTGTCCACCCTCCCGATCTTGAATCCTTGCATGATAAGGAAATCCCGTAGTCGTTCATACCACGCCCTAGGTGCTTGCTTGAGCCCGTAGAGCGCCTTGTGCAACTTATAAACATGATTAGGATTCCTCGGATCTTCAAACCCAGGAGGTTGTTCAACATAAACAAGCTCGTTAATGTAACCATTAAGAAAGGCACTTTTCACATCCATTTGATAAAGCCTAATATTATGATGTGATGCAAAGGCATGAAGTATACGGATGGCTTCTAGCCGGGTGACCAGAGCAAATGTCTCCCCAAAGTCTAGTCCTTCAACTTGCGAGAACCCTTTGGCCACAAGTCTTGCCTTGTTGCGGACCACCACGCCGTTCTCATCTTGTTTGTTGCGGTATACCCACTTTGTTCCGATGACGTTCTTGTCCTTGGGTCGCTCCTCTAACACCCAAACTTCATTGCGGATGAAGTTGTTGAGTTCTTCTTGCATAGCCATCACCCAATTTGGATCTTGGAGTGCTTCCTCAATGTGAGTGGGTTCTACACATGAAACAAACGAGTAGTGCTCACAAAATGAAGCGAAATGGCGATAACGTGTACTTACACCCCTTGACGGACTTCCAATGATTTGGTCCAACGGATGCGCCTTGGAGATGCGTCCATTCCTCATAAGTGGTTGTGAAGAACTTGGTGATGGTGATGCGTGTTGCTCCTCTTGTGGTTGGACTTGATCATGGACTTCTTCTTGATGTTGTGTGGCTTGTGAGTCTTGAGTTGGCAATGGATCATCCTTCTCTTCTTCGTCAACTTGAGGCGCCATGGAGGTGTTGATGTTGGAACTTGAAGCTCCCCCTTGATCATGGCTATCCTCAACTTTAGGCTTTACGTCTCCAATGGTCATGTTCTTCATGGCTTCTCGTAGAGGCTCATCATCTATTTCTTCATGACCAAAACTCTCCTCTTGGGAGCCATTAGATTCATCAAACTCAACATCACAACTTTCCTCAACTAAACCGTAGGTTTGGTTGAATACTCAATATGCTTTTGATTTTGATGCATAACCAAGAAATATACCAACATCACATCTTCTTTCAAACTTACCGAGCCTTTTCTTGCGATAGATGTAGCACTTGCACCCAAAGACTCGAAAGTAGGAGATGTTGGGCTTTCTCCCAATGAGAAGCTCGTACGGGGTCTTTTGAAGTAGTCGATGTAGGTAGACCCTATTTGCGGCATGGCACGCCGTGTTGATTGCTTTGGCCCAAAACTTCTCAGACGTGCCATAGTCATCAAGCATTGCTCTCGCAAGAGTGATGAGTGTCTTGTTCTTCCATTCAACGACACCATTTTGTTGAGGGGTGTATGTGGCCGAAAACTCATGCTTCACGCCTTCACGGTCACACCACTCCCCAATGTTGTAGTTCTTGAATCCGGTGCCGTTGTCACTCCGGACCTTGATGATGGGAAGTTGAAATTCCCTTTGAGCGCGGTTAGCGAAGGTCTTGAACGCTTCCGGAGTTTCACTCTTGTCACCTAGAAACAAAGTCCAAGCATAGCGAGAGTAGTCATCAACAATAACAAGACAATAGAGGTTACGGCCAAGGCTTTGATACGTGGACGGTCCGAGGAGGTCCATGTGAAGTAGTTCAAGTGGCTTGGAGGTTGACACCATTGTCTTCATTGGGTGGTGAGAAGCAACTTGCTTCCCAGCTTGACAAGCGCTATAGAGCTTGTTCTTCTCAAATGTGACATCCTTCACGCCGGTCACCATCCCAAGCTTGAATGACTTCTTGAGTTTGCTCATCCCTATGTGCGCCATGCGTCGGTGCCATAGCCATCCCAAACTTGTCTTAGTGAAAAGACAAGTGGTCAAGCTAGCATTCTTGTTGGAGAAGTCCACTAGGTAGAGATGTCCATGCCGAAATCCTTTGAAGACTATGTCTTGGCTTGTTTCACTACTTACAACAACATCATTTTTGCTAAATGTGCATGTTAGTCCAAGATCACATAGTTGTGCAATAGAAAGTAAATTAAAACTAAGTGACTTAACGTACAACACATTAGAAATAGATAAGTCATTTGAAATAGCAATCCTACCTAACCCAATTACCTTACCCTTAGAGTTATCACCAAAGGTGACTTGTTCATGATTGTCGGGGTTTTCTATGGTGGTGAACATACCATCATTGCCGGTCATATGTTGAGTGCACCCGCTATCGAGTACCCAATGCTTTCCTCCGGCTTTGTAGTTCACCTACACACTTGAATTCAATTTTTGACTTTAGGCACCCAAGCCAACTTAGGTCCTTGTATGTGTGATACAAGTGTTTTTGGGACCCAAAGTTGCTTGGGGAGCTTCCCCTTCATGCCCTTTATTTCCTTGCCAATGAACCTTGCCTTCACCTTGCCATCTACTTTACTTAAGAGATAATAGTGATCATTGAAAGTAGACTTGTAGTTAGTAGGCAATTTTGGAGAAGGTCGGTTAGGAAGAGGACACTCCCTTGTGTGGTGGCCGGTGACCTCACAATGTTGGCAATAAGAACAAACTTCCTTGATGAAGCTTGTTCTAAGCTCCGGTGAGGACACCTTTCCTTTGTTAGGCACCAGGAAGGATCCAAGTCCTCTCTTGTTGAAGGCCTTTGCTTGTTGGAAGAGGATTTCCTTGTGCTTGACTTCTCCTTTTGAAAGTCTAGCCACACTAGTGCGGAGACTCTTAATTTCTTCCAACAAGTCCTTTTCCCTAGTGTTCTCTTTCAAAGGCAAAGACTTGTACAAGACATTAGTGGCATGAGAAGTAATGGATATCTTATCATTAAGAGTTTGTTTCTTCATAGTTTTTAACTCTTGATCAAGCACTTTATAAGCAAGGTTAAGTGTTTGATGCTCTTGGATTAACTCATTGTGCTTTCCCAGGAGTGCTTGGTGGGCTAAGTCAAGCTCATGATGATCTAGCTTGATTTGAGCCTTATCCTCCTCAACTTGCTTGACATGGGATTTGAGCATGTCATGCTCTTTGATTATGCTTTCATACTTGTCAAGCAACTCAAGGTTAGCACTCTCAAGCTTAGCACGAGTTCCATCAAGAGCCTTAACCTTACTCTTTTCCCTCTTAATGATAGTGTGATATTCATTTATTAAAGAAGTTAAATCATCGGGGGAAAGCTCATCATCGCTAGAGTCGTCACATACCTTGGTGTTACCTTTCGCCATGAGGCACATGGGCGGTGGATGAAGAGGTGAGTCATCATTGTTGGCAATGGCGAGGCCGGCCAAGCTTTCTTCTTTCGCTTCACTCTCTTCATCACTTGTTTCTTCGTCAGTGACCCATTCATTTGCCTCACACATGAACACCTTTTGTGGGCCATTTCTCTTCTTTGGGAAGATTCTTGCCTTCTTTCCCTTGTCATGTTTCCTCTTCCCAAAGGATCTTGGTTTGGGTTTGGCCTCTTCATCATCATCTTCACTCTCTTCAAGCTTGCGATGCTTGCTCCTGTGGTTCTCTCTTCTTTTGTCCGATTTTGGACAATCATAGGAGATGTGGCCTTGATCACCACAATTGTATCAAGTCTTGTGATCATATCTCCTTGGTAGAAACGCTTTCTTCTTGGGATCAAAGGTGTATCCCTTCTTGGTAATCTTGGAGTTCAAGCGTGAGAACTTTCTCATCATCAATGCAAGCTCGTCATCATCATCTTCACTTGATGCTTGCTCTTCTTCACTTGAGCTAGGCTCAACCACCTTCTTCTTCTTGAGGCTTGTTTTCTTGGTGGAGGCCTTTAGAGCAATTGTTTTTGAAGATGATTGCTCCATCATCCCAAGCACACTCATCTCATGAGCGTGAATTTCTCCAATGAGCTCCGAAACTTCAATGTGGTCAAGAGACTCTTTTTGGAGCATGGAGTTGATGATGTTGTACTTTGGCTTGGGAAGGAGCATGAGGATCTTGCGGTTGATGAGTACCTTGCCAAGAGAAGCAATGTCAAGAGCATTAATTTCTTTAATAAGCACATTCAAGCGAGAGAACATCTCATTAACATTTTCATGAGGTAGCATCTTAAACTCATCATATTTTGCTTTAAGCATGTGATATTTAAGTTCCTTGACTCGAGAAGATCCCTCATGAATCTCTATTAAGCAAGCCCAAATTTCACAAGCTTTTTCTTTACTAGCAATCCTAGCAAACACATCTTGACTAATACATTCATAGATTGCATTCCTAGCTTTAGCATCCCATTTAATTTGATCACCAACATATTTGTGTTCTCCAAACCCCGTGTGGGTCGCTTCCCAAACTTCGGGAGCAATAGCCTCTAGATATGCGCACATGCGTGCTTTCCAATAGGCAAAGTTCTTGCCCTCGAAGATAGGAACCGAACCCCCAACCTTGGCCATTTTAGCTCTCTAGCGGTGAAGCTAGAATGATCCTATGAGCAACCTTGCTCTGATACCAATTGTAAGGATCGAATGCCCAAGAGGGGGGGGGGGGTGAATTGGGATTCTTTTCAAAAATCTAAGCAATAAAACTTAATTCCTAAAGCCCAATTCCCTATGCAAACAATCTATGCATTGAAGTAACTAGAAACTTTGTGGAATGTAAAATGCATAAATGTAAGGGAGAGGAAGGGAATGCAAACTCCCGAGGAGACACGAGGATTTATCCCGTGGTTCGGCAAGATCGTCAAGATCTTCCTACATCCACGTTGTGGCACCCACCAAAGGGTTTAGCCACACCCAAGTCACCGAGACGAGGGATCTTCACTATTCCTCTCCGTTTGCCAACCTCGGCAAGGTGGAGCTCAAGCCTTGTACAACTTCGACCTTCCGGGCTTCCACAAACGCCTTGGCAAGCTTTGGAAGTCTCTCACAGTTACAAACACCAAGGGTCACTCCCTTGAGGCTCTCACTATACTAGAGATTCCACTCACCCAGAATGGAGGCACACAAGCTCTCTCTCTAGCTAGTTCTAGCCTATTTCTTGGTGTGTATGTGGTCGAAATGATGTAGAAGTGATGGCTCTTGGTATTGAAAGCTTGTGGATGTGTTGAGAATGTCTGGTGATCAAGACTTCTCAAAATGACGGGTTTAGGGGGTATTTATAGCCAGCCTCCACGAAATAGCCGTTGGAAAAGTAGGCTGACAGAACTTTTCTGCGATCATCGGATGATCCGATGTCTCCCCTTTAGTTATCATCGGTCAAATTTACTTTAGCTGACGTCAGTGTGTCAGATATGACCGTTGTTAGACCGATGTTGCACTTGTCTTCTCATCGGATGGTCCGGTGGCTCTTCCTCCAGAATTGACTCAAACTTGATGCTTACTGGAGTGATTGACCGATGTGTATACTTCTGTACATCGGATGATCCGGTGCTACACATGGTCCAAGGATATTACAAGCTGTACTGATGGACCGATGTAGCTGAGCCCTTAACATCGGATGATCCAGTGAGTGCTTTGTTCTGAGGTCTTCTTCTTCTGCTGAACCAACTCGACCGATGTGTTGTTCTCAGAAATCATCAGTTGATCCTGTGAGTTGATTTTGTTTGCTTCGAGTTGTTTCTAAGTGATTCTTTTGTGTCTTGCTCGATTGACCTCTTAGACTTTTGTTGGAAATGTACTTCTGATGGTTGTCAAGCATTAAGTGACTTTGACATAAGAGCTTTCACTTCTTGTCTTCATATCATTGATTTGATCTCATAAAGTGATTGCATATGGGTCTCCAATGACGTATAGATTTCATTTGATTGAGTGATTATGGGGACCTTGCATTCACAAATTCATTAGTAAAATCCAATGGTTGTCATTAATCACTGAAACCGTACCTCAGGGGGGCCTAGATGCTTTCAACTGCCACGTGTACAACGCAGCCGGAGCTATACCCCACACATGGGATAGCTCCGGGCTAAACGCTTGTGCAGCACCCCGGACCTAACCTCCGACGGAAGGAAGCTCCAGTATTGACACGTGTACATCTGCACCGGACCTACCCGTCCTAGACGAATAGCTCCGAAGCTGCCACGTGTCCAACCGCCGGACCTTCAACTTCAACAAGCCGACTGGAGGACCCCCAACGGCTCAGACCTTCAAGGGGTAATCAAAGACTTCAAGACACGGTTAAGTGTCATTAATACCGTCTTAATGACACACGATCGGAGGGCCCTTAATACCTGTAACGACATTATCTAGGCCCGTTACCACTATATTAAGGGTAATTATGCTCATTAATTATGTATTAAACATCAGTAATTGCTAGGGCCACATATCGGGCAGGGCTAACGATGTAACGACCAATCCTTGTACTATAAAAGGACTAGTCGACGATACAATGGGGGCACACACTCTGGCAGGCCCTCAGACACACATACAGTCTCTCACTGAAAGCTCTTAGACGCTCAATACAATAGCCACACATCCCGTAGAGTAGGGTATTACGCTCAGGCGGCCCGAACAACGTAAATCCTTATGACCATTTGACATATTCTTTAGAATCTCTACGCACCCAATAACGAACTACAACTACTTGAGCTACCAACAGTAGTATCAGAAGAATTGCCGAAAAAACACTCTGATAGTTGGCGTGCCAGGTAGGGGGCTGCCCGAGATTTCAAGAATGGTGAACTCAGCTGCTGGATCGTCCAACGGCAACCTCGCTGTGCAACCTGCTAGAGGCAATCCCTCCAATATGCAACCAGAAGGTGTCGCGGCTCCAGCAGGAGTCATGCCTCCACCGCCACCGTCTGCACCAGCAAATCAAGCTGGACAACGGGACGGAGCATCTGCGTCGATCACGACATCGGCGAATAAGAACAATCCTCACCACGCGCTCCATGCAGCACGGGCTCTCCTCCAACGCCCACCACCTCCGGGTGCATCCCATTGTGCAATGGAGCAGTGGAGGGCTGATGTGGAACATTTGGTTGCAGCAGCAGCCAATCACATCAGCAACCAAGGTCCTCCACCATCGGGGCGGGACCCATCGCAACATCGGACCTTGTCGGGCAGACTTGGTCCACACGCTTCCCCGAATAGGAGGCGTGATGCGTCTCAACAAGCGACGTTGCTGCCTGTCAGGGCACGACGCACCCATGCAGTAACCAGGATTTCAACTCATGACCTCCAGGCAGAGCTTGATCGCCGTTACAGACAGCAGGACGGCCGCGTCCATATCGAGTGTGATTGCGAAAGGCGAGAGGCTCGAGATAGTCCTGCTCGTGAGGGAGTAGGAGGAGGCTGTTCTGCCCTGGCCATGCACTTGCGCATGGTCATATGGCCACAAAAGTTCCCGCCTCACCTTCTGGAGAAATTTGACGGGACTGTCAATCCCGCTGAGTTTCTCTAGATTTACTCCACTGCAATCCTTGCATCCGGAGGTAACGAGGCTATAATGGCCAACTACTTCCTTGTGGCTTTAACTGGGACCGCCAGGTCCTGGTTCATGAGCCTCCCGCCCAACTCCATCAATAGTTGGGCAGAATTGTGCCAACAGTTCACCGCCGATTTCGGGAGTTCATACACCCCACCAGGCATCGAAGTGGACCTTTTTGCTGTAACGCAGAAGGGGGGAGAATCTTTGCATTCCTTCATCCAGAGGTTCTCCCAGGTACGAAACACCTGCGGAGGGACAAGTGTGCTAAAGCTGCGGAGGGCCATGAAATGCACTCCAAACCACCTCCAGAGGATAACCAAAAATCCTCCAAGGGCAAAGCCACTACCTCCGAGAGTGGCAAAAAGATGAAAAAGTCCAATGGCAAGAAAAAGTCGTCGGCTGGCACACCTACTGCTGCAGCTGCTGCAGCTCCGGGTGGCCGGGGGCCACGCCCCGAGAAATGACCTCGACCTTCATCTGAAGATGGCGGCAACTCCAAGATGTGGTTTCTTATTCATAAGTCAAACAGCCACAATTTGGAAGACTGCCGAGAGGTCCAGAACCTAGCCAAGCACTACAACAAGCGCCGAGAAGAAGTTCCTTTCCGACAAAGGGAAGGGAAACAGAAAGTCGACGAAGCTCCGGCTGAAGAGGAGTTAGGCTTTCAGGACCCTAAAAAGGTATTGAAATCCGTTTACATCTCCGTTGATGATGACTCCGACATCTCCGACAATGAATGTCGGAAAACCATGAACACCATTTTTGGTGGTTCATGGGACATCACCTCCCGCCGCGTCCTCAAGTCCATGCGGCGGGACATGGCTTCGATGGCTCCCACCGCCAGGGCGGAGCCGCATTGAAAGTGGATGGATACTGCCATCACTTTTGAGGCGTCAGACTGCCCTCAAAATATGATCGGAGCTGGTCAACTCCCCTTGTATCTCCGACCATCTACAACATACAACTCCACCATGTGATGGTGGATGGAGGTTCGGGGCTGAACCTCATAAGCTTCGAAGCTTTCCTCAAGATTCAGCTCCGACCTTTGGACCTTCGCCCCTCCCGACCTTTCTCTAGAGTAGGTCCGGGGGCCATAACCCCACTTGGTGCCATTACTCTCCCCATGACCTTCGGGACTCGGGAGAACTATCGCACTGAGAAGTTGGTCTTTGACGTTGCTCAGATCAACTTACCCTTCAACGCCATTCTGGGCAGTCCAACCTTATACAAGTTCATGGCTGCTGCTCATTACGGCTACTTGGTGTTGAAAATGCCAACACCAACTGGTGTACTCTGGATCTGTGGAGACCGTGCTGCCGGAGTGACTGCGCTGAAAGAAATTCACGTGCTTGCTACAGCGTAGGAGGAAGAGTCCACGAAGGAGCAAACTCCAAAACCCTCGAGCATTCGTCATCGAGGCTCAACCTCCCCACCTCGTGTGCAACCAAGCAGCGACACCGACATTCCTGTCAAAGTCGTCCATATCGGTTCCGACGCCACTCAGACCACCCGTATATTGGGAGGTCTGAATGACAAATAGGAACTCGCGCTCATCACTTTCCTCCGGGCTAATGTTGACGTGTTTGCCTGGCAACCGTCACAAATGCCTGGGATACCTAGGGAAGTGATCGAGCATAATCTGAAGATCTATCCCGATGCTCGGCCTGCACAACAGAAGCCTCGGAAGCAATCAGTAGAGTGACAGAACTTCATACCACAAGAAGTGAAGAAGTTGCTCGAAGCTGGATTCATCCGAGAAGTCTTTCACCCAAAATGGTTGGCAAATCTAGTCGTTTTACCCAAGGCCTGAGGGAAGCTTCAGATGTGTATCGACTACACAACACTGAATAAGGCATGTCCAAAAGATCCATTCCCACTACCTAGAATAGATCAGTTAGTGTATTCCACCTCCGGGTGTGAATTACTGTGTTTCCTAGACGCATATTCTGGTTACCATCAAATCAGAATGTCTATGGAAGATGAAGAGCATACTTCTTTCATCACAGTAGATGGATTGTATTGTTATACTGCCATGCCATTTGGTCTCAAGAATGCAGCTTCAACATTTGTACGTGCTATGTACAAAACCTTTGGAGAACTCATCAGAAACGTAGTGGAAGTGTATGTTGATGACATCGTCGTCAAGATTAAGGACAAGGAGTCGCTTCTTGACACCTTGCAAGCTGTCTCTGACAAGTTGTGAGTCACTCGCACGAAGCTAAACCCGGACAAGTGTGTCTTCAGGGTTAGCTCCGGAAAGCTTCTTGGTTTCCTGGTAAACCATCGAGGCATAGAGGCAAATCTGGCGAAGATTAAAGCCATTGAAGATATGCGGCCACCGGCCCGCATCAAGGATGTCCAGAAGCTGACTAGATGTCTGGCCGCCCTCAGCCGGTTCATCTCAAGACTGGCAGAACGGGCACTACCCTTCTTGAAGCTATTAAGGAAGTCCGGACCATTCCAGTGGTCTCAAGAAGTAGAAAAGGCCTTCCAGGAGCTGAAGAGCCCCTCACCACCCTACCAACCTTGGTAGCTCCGAACCCTGGTGAGCCTTTACTGCTTTACATTTCGGCAACTGACAAAGTTGTCAGCATGTTCCTGGTTGCGAAGAGACCAGAACCGTTACAAGCTCAGGAATCTAGACCCCTCCGGGAGAGTCAGGAGGTCCCTGAAGGTGAGACTGGGTCCCAGCCCACAGACTCGAGTCAACAAGGAGTTACTCTTGTTGAGCAAGAAGAGTCGGACCCCCTGGGAGGGTCTAGGTCGGTCCTGAAGAAGCTCCGGTTTCCTCTAACAAGGACCCAACGATCCCTGAAGAAGGTCCGGACCCCTCTGGGAGGGTCTAGGTCGATGAGAAGGAAGCTTCGGGCCCCTCCGGGAGGGTCCGGACAGTCCAATGCCCAGTGTACTTCATTAGTGAAGTACTCCACAACACCAAAACTCGGTACCTGGAAGTACATAAACTGCTATACGTAGTTCTTATTGCTTCCAGGAAGCATCGACACTATTTCCAAGCTCACATGATTTCTGTTGGGACTTCATATCCACTACGAGCGATTTTGCATAATCCCGACCCCTCTGGGAACATTGCAAAGTGGGTAGCGGAATTGGCCGAGTTTGACCTTGAATTCAACTCAAGACAAGCAATCAAAAGTCAAGCATTGGCGGACTTTGTGGCGGAATGGACCCCCTCTCCATCAAATCCTGGGGGCCCAGTGAGCAGAAGCCGGAACTCAAAGCTCCAGTCTTCACTGAGCCTCACTAGACTCTCTACTTCGACACCTCCATGCAGAAGCAGGGGGCCGAAGTTGGAGTCCTTCTCCTCGCTCCGACCGGGGAGAAGGTTAAATACATGGTGCACCTTGACTTCAAGGCGACCAACAACATGGCGGAGTATGAAGCACTCATTTACGGACTAAAGGTGGCACTATCATATAGTGTCAAGCAGCTGTTGGTCAAGGGAGATTCATAGCTCATCATTAAACAGGTGAAGGGTGAATGCTCATGTAATAATCCTCAACTAGCTGCTTATCTCCTTGAAGTCTAGAGGCTTCAGAAGGACTTTGAAGTCCTGGACCTCCACCATGTACAGGGTCTCCATAACGCTGAAGCTGACGAACTCTCGACGAAAGCGTCAACCGGAGCTCTGACTCCCAATGGAACATTCGTCTGGAGGTTGTCTAAACCAACAGCTCAGCCTGCCAAACTGAGCGAAGGGTGTGAGACCAGCACCTCAAAGCTAGCAGTCCCGATGGCCCTGTTACTGTGGCAGCCATCAAGAGTCATAGGTGCTGCCGGAAGCTCTGAGCAACCCAGCATGCAAGACTCGAATGCTCAAGATAGCTCCGATGCATGGATCTCGGAGATCCGGAGCTACTTGAAAGACAACATCCTTCTTGAAGATGATGTATCCGCTGACCGGATAGTCAGATTGGCTAAAAGATACATGTTGGTAGAAGGGGATCTCTACCGGCGTGGTGCCAACGACGTCCTAATGCGGTGCATCACAAAGGAAGAAGGCTGCGAGCTCCTCGCAGAAATCCATGGAGGCGAGTGTGGGAACCACACGTCTTCCTGCACGCTGGTCGGTAAAGCCTTTCCGCATGGCTTTTACTGGACTATAGCGCTCCAGGATGCAACTGAGCTGGTGAAGAAATGTGAAGCATGCCAGTTTCATGCAAAACAAATTCACACACCAGGCCAGCCTCTACAAATGATACCTCCTACATGGCCTTTTGTTGTGTGGGGGATGGATATCTTGGGACCTTTCCCAAGAGCCGTCGGAGGTTACAAGTTCCTGTATGTCGCCATTGACAAATTCACCAAATGGTCGGAAGCAACTCCAGTTGTGACAATAAACAAGCAATCTACCATCAACTTCTTACAGTCCATCGTATGCAGATTTGGAGTCCCAAACAAAATCTTAACCGATAATGGGACCCAATTTAAAAGCTCTGCATTCCAAGGATATTGTGAAGACCTTGACATACAAGTCAGCTACGCTTCTGTACACCCGGCAAGCAATGGCCAAGCTGAGAGAGCAAATGCAGAAATCCTAAATGGACTCAAGACGTGCATATATGAGCGTCTGAAAAACCATGGAGCCAACTGGATTGAAGAGCTTCCGCTCACTCTATGGGCCAATAGGACAACTCCAAACCGGTCAACTGGAGAGATACCCTTCTTCCTGGTGTGTGGAGCTGAAGCAGGCCTTCCTCCAGAAATTACCTTGGGGTCGCTCCGGGTCCAGACCTTCGACAATGCTGCGCAGGACCAGCTCCGGCATGAAGACCTTGACCTCCTTGAAGAGGGAAGGTGCCGAGCAGCTGTTCGGAATGCTCGATACCGCCAAGCTCTCGGGCGCTATCACCAAAGTCATGTTCACGGCCGACCGCTCGAGGAAGGCGATCTGGTGTTATGGAGAATACAGTCCATAGAAGGGTTAAACAAACTCTCCCCCAACTGGGAAGGACCCTTCCCAGTGGTTAAAGTATCCCGTCCCGGATGCGTTCGCTTGGCAACCGAGGATGGGACACCTCTCCCTAATCCTTTGAACATTGAGCACCTCCGTAAGTTTTACGCTTAATATCACGGAGGTGAGTCTGTAGTTACACGTGATGTATCTTATAGAGTCATTGTACACAGTCGGGTAGCTGTAAGACCTATGTGTGCTGAATACATTGGCTTGTAGTTAATACACTTGCTTTGACAATAAAAGTTTTGAATATCACCAAAACACCTTTTTGTCAAGGTCCGACTAGTTTTGTAAGCTCCGGCGGGAGCTTGGTTGTACTAGTTTTTGTAAGCTCCGACGCTAGGTTCTACTAGCTTTTGTTAGCTCCAGCTCAAGGTCCGGGTTGCTCTGGCAAGGTCCGAAACTTGACCGCAATGCTTCTGTTTTTCATTTGCAATGTTTTGTACTTTCTTTACATCTCTAGAAATATTGCTTAGTATTCATTTGCTAAGTATTTGATGTGTTTTTGGTTGACATGGATGATATCGTGTTACTGTGGTTTTGCAACATGCTTATGTGAGGTTCTCACGTAAGGTGTTGTGTTCGGAACTAACTTGAGTCAAGTCGAGGACTTGGGCTCGTATGGATTGGTTGTTTATTCATGTGCAGGTGTTGCTTGAGTTCAAGACATGGCTGGTGATGGGATCCATTGGACTAGTATCAGGGAGGAGATGAGGTTCCAACAACCAAATTCAGGAGGAATTGTGGTTGAGCTGATCAGGAGGTTGCGCAACATGATTGAATCAAGAACAATGCATGTGAAGATATCATGGACGTCATTGGAAGATGTTTACACGTGTGAAAGGAGTGCATGGACGTGGCTACATGGTTCCGAGACGTGATGAAGAGATGTGGACGTAAAGAGTTGGTCAGAAAGGTCCAACCGACTTGGTTATGGACTCAGGCTGCGGCTGAGTCAAGTTTGACTCAAATATGGAAAGATTTGAGTTGGTTATGATAGGATTTCGTGTGGGTCACGAATTTGAGTTGTTTAGGAATGTGGGATACGTTCCTAAGTTGTTTGGAAGTCTTAAGATTGCTTTGATTTGTGTATAGAAGAATCCTAAGCAGGTATGGAAAGTTACGATTCGTGAACAGAGTAGGATTAGGTTCCTGATCTGAGTTGAGTTGGCTTTCGAGCTGGTTATATAAGCAAGGGAGCCCAGAGCTCGTAGTTCACTACTTTGTGGCTGTTCCTCTTGTGTTCTATTGAATAAAATTCGTAGTTTGAAGGAACTTTTGTGCCTTGTTCGTCCGACTTGTTCCACACAAATTTTACTCGTCCAGTTTCTGGACAGCACTACCTTTCGTTGGTGGTTTTATCAGAACTCGAGTTTTACAGATCCAATTGACATGATTCTTTTTGGGTTGTCTTCACAACTTGATTATATATCATCTGTCAAAATTTCACAGTCATTGGATTTGTGGTCTATGATCTACACGAGTTTCTTTGCAGCGTTCCAGAACTGTTTTTTTTTCTCGGGTAGCACAGATTGACCATTGTTTGATCTTTCGATCATAACTTGAGTTTTTCTCGACAAATTTGAGTGATTCTTGTTGTGTTGTCTTCGTGACTTGATTCTCTCTGATATCTTTTGTCACGGTGAAAATCGTTTATATTAGTCTCACAGACGATTTCTTTAACAGATCATTTTTCTGCCGAAGGGGTTGGGGTTTAATTGTTTCGCTGCGTAGATTTTTAAATATACCATTCACCCCCTCTGGTAGCTTTTCACGTGCTCTTCGATCCTACAATTGGTACCAGAGCCACAGTGCTCTAATCTTTGTGATTTCGCGTGTTTTTGACTAATCATCATGGTGAAGTACTCTGCCAAACCTTGTGTGTTCGCTGGTATTGATTTTCAGGTTTGAAAGGCACGCATGGAGGCTTTCATCCAGGCACGAGGCTTTGCAATATGGGAGAAGGTATACAAGCCTTACGAAGTGCCATTAAACGATCAAGTTGCAGCTATAAATCTGAGAGACGTCGACAACAACAACAAGGCTCGGAACTTGATCATACAAGGATTAACACAAATCGACTTCGACCGTGTTGCACACCTCCGATCTGCATATGATGTGTGGAAAGCACTTTGTGACTACCACGAAGGATCCAACACGATCAAAGAGGTAAGGAAAGACATGTTCAAGAAAGAATACATGCGCTTCGAGATGCAACCCGATGACCTTTTTGCTCGCTTTAATAAGATTCTCAGCAACTTGCATAGTGGCAATGTTAATTTTTCAGATGCTGAAAATGCTAGGCAATTGCTAAGTGCATTAGATATGTCAATCTGGGAGATGAAAGTCACATCTATTCGTGAATCTACTGTCAAGAGTTCACTTACTTTAGATGTGCTATATTCCAAGTTAAAAACTCATGAAATTGACATAATCTCACGTAAGAACCCCAACAAGTCTATTGCTTTTGTTTCTCAACGTGACATGCCTAGTTCTGGTGAAACATCATCGTGTGGAACACTTGCTTTGCTGTCCTCTCTAATCCTTGAACAGATTGAGGAGTTTCCAGAGGAGGAGCTAGCGCTCATCTCTACCCGGTTCTCAAAAGCATTGCAAAATGTGAGAACTAGAAGGAGAGGAAGCTCCGGACCTTAACGATGCTTTGAATGTGGTAAGACAGGACATTTTGGTTTAGATTGCCCAAACCTTTCAGGTCCTACTTCCCGGGATGAAAAGAAAACAAGAAAGAAGCACTCCTCTGCAAAAGATACAAAGAAAAAGAAGGGTTTTACAAGACGTCAATTGGTGAGCAGTTTTATCTCAACACTCCAGGAACTTGGCTCAAGCAACGTGGACATTGGAAGTGATGAATATGAAGATGATTTGGCAAACTTGTGCTTCATGGCGGGCAAGTCAAGATCAAGTATGGAGGAGGCAGAACACAATAGCGACAATGAAGAGGTATGTCCTACTTGCGAAGAAATGTGTGATGCTATTTCTCGTGCCACTGTTATTGTAAGAAAAAGGACAAAAAGCTTAGGGACAATGCTGTTAAAATTGAGTCACTAGAATTTGAAATTAATCGTTTGAAATCCTTGATTTCTAGTGATGATTCTTGTTCCTCATGTGACTTAATATATGAACAATTGTCCTCTCTAAGAAGTGCACATACCTCCACTCTTGATAAACTTGAACTTGAAATTGAAAAGAACAAAAAGCTAGCGGCACTTAATATTGGAAACTTAAAAGATGCTTCTTGTTCTACAATTGATTTGCATTGTTCTAGTTGTGATGATCTTGATAAGAAACTGCAAGATGCTATGAATGAAATCTCTATATTGAACAATGCTTTACGTTGTCATGAAGTTAAATATTGTTCCAATTGCAAATTAAAAGGAAAAACTTCATATGAGCCTTGATCTGTCCAATAAACTTGATAACATGCATAAGACATTTGATCGGTTTTGTAATGGGAATAAGAACCTAAACTTGCTGCTGAATTCATCCAAGTCTTGCAATGATAAAACTGGTTTAGGTTTTGATTCTCATGCTCATGCTAAGGCACATCCACCTAAAATTGTAAAGTCATTAGGAAGTGGTTTGATTCAAACAGTTCCTAAACAAAAAGAAGTGGTTTTCAAATCTACAGGAGTATTGTCTCATTCGGTTTCAAATAAAAATATTGTTTGCTCATCTAGACATGAACACAAAGTTAAATTTCATTGTACCTACTGTGGTAGAGATGGTCATGTCATAGATTTTTGTTATAGACTAGCTAAACAATAGAAAAGGGAAAGAATGGTTGCTAGATCTCATAACTTTCATGAAAAATTTTCTGCACATATTGAACCGAATGTACAACCTGCTGTTTTGAGTCAAAAACATTCAAAGTTTACCTCCGGACCTTCTGTTTTTGCCTCTAGAGCTACTGATTTTTGTGCTACACAAGTAACACCTTATAGGTCAGTAGTTAAGAATAAAAAACCACAAACTTTGACTCATAAACCTGCTGTTTTGTCTCAGCTTTCGCATGTTTTTCCTGCTGCACGTCGCGTGACTCAGTACTGGATTCCTAAATACCTTTTGACTAACCTCAGCATTGAGTCATCGACGTATTGTGCTTCTATGTAGGTTACACATTTTATGAAGGAGAACATTTGGATTGTGGATTCAGGTTGCTCACGCCACATGACCGGTAACAAAGATTGGTTCTCCTCCCTCTCTTTTGTGTCATGTGTAGAGAATGTTACTTTTGCTGATAATTCTTCAACTCCTATAATTGTTAAGGGTTCGCTTAGAGTAAATGATCACTACACTTTGAAGGATGTGGCACTTGTCAAAAATTTGAAATACAACTTGCTTTCTGTTTCACAATTGCTAGATGAAAATCTGGAAATTATTTTCAATAAAACTGCTGCAAAGTTGTAAATTCAAATAGTGAGCTTATTTTTAACATGTCTCAGTTTGGAAGAGTTTTTAAAGCTGATTTTGATATGTATTCCTCTAAGCATAGGTGCCTAGTTGCTAATGATTCAATGGACCTAAATTGTTGGCATCGTAGACTTGGTCACGTAGGCTTTGATCAACTAACGTGTGTTAGTGCTCTTGATCGCATACGTGGGTTGCCTAAGCTTAAAGGGGACAAAAAAATTGTGTGCTCTTCTTGTAGACATGCTAAGATGGTTGCAGGTTCACATACTCCTCTCACAATGATCATGACAACTGAACCATGTCAACTTTTGCATCTTGACACCGTAGGACCTTCACATGTTCAATCATTCAGAGGTAAATGGTATGTACTTGTGATTGTTGATGATTATTCTAGATACTCTTGGGTTTACATTATGGCGTCTAAGAATGAAGTTTTTAGTCACTTTAGAACTTTATTTCTTAGATTATCAATTGATTACCTAGGATCTTTAAAAGAAATTAGAAGTTATAGTGGAACTGAATTTAAAAATCAATCTTTTGATCACTTTTGTGCTGAAAATAGAATAGATCATCAATTTTCTTCACCATATGTACCTCAACAAAACGGTGTTGTAGAAAGAAAGAACAGAACCTTAGTTGAGATGGCTAGGACTATGCTTGATGAATATCAAACTCCTAAGAAATTTTGGGCTGATGCGTTAGCAACCGCTTGTTATGTCTCAAATCGTGTTTTCTTGCGTGCTAAGGTAGGTAAAACACCATATGAGCTCCGGTTTGGACATAGGCCTAGTGTTACACACTTTCGGGTCTTTGGTTGCAAGTGCTTTGTTAAGAAACATGGTAATCTTGATAAATTTGAACCTAGATCCATTGATGACATGTTTCTTGGTTGCCCATCTCAAACTAGAGGCTACCGTGTGCTTTTACTTGACACTAACAAAACTGTGGAGACTTGTGAAGTGTCTTTTGATGAAGCTAGCCCAGGTACTAGCTCAAACATTGCAGTTCCAGATCCATATCCGCAGGGGGGGAGCATTTTCGTTGAAGATGAGGAAGAATTGGAGCTGCTGCGCGAAAATTCAGCAGCTAAAGACTTTGGTTCAGCTCCGGATGTTAATTCTCAACCAGTACCGACAACCATCAATGCTGATTCAATTCATCCTCAAGTCACAAGCTCATCGATTTGTGATGAACATGAAGAAGAAGAAGCTTGTGAGACATCTGCTCCCCTACGGTTTTACAAAGATCATCCCCCACAACAGATGATTGGAAGCTTGCGCGAACGAGTCACACGGTCCAGGTTTTGCGATCCAAACTCTTATGCTCATTCTGCTTTTGTTGCTACTCTTGAACCCAAAGATATATCACACGCACTCACTAATGAATCTTGGATTATTGCAATGCAAGAAGAGTTAGAAAATTTTGAAAGAAATAATGTTTGGAAACTTGTACCTCCACCTCGAGGTCACACTTTAATTGGAACTAAATGGGTATTTAAAAATAAACAAAGTGAGGATGGGGTTGTGGTTAGGAATAAGGCTAGGTTGGTTGCTCAAGGTTTCACTCAAGTTGATGGTCTAGATTTTGATGAAACTTTTGCTCCTGTTGCTAGATTAGAAGCCATAAGAATTTTGTTAGCTTTTGTTGCATCTAGTGGTTTTAAGCTATATCAAATGGATGTTAAAAGTACTTTTATTAATGGCTACATAGATGAGGAGGTTTATGAGAAACAACCACCAGGTTTTGAAAATCCAGATTTTCCTAATCACGTTTACAAACTGTCCAAAGCCTTGTACAGTCTCAAACAAGCCCCTAGAGCATGGTATGATAGGTTAAAAACATTCTTACTTGAAAAAGGGTTTACCATGGGCAAGGTTGATAAAACTCTTTTTGTGCTTAAGCATGGCAATGACTCATTATTCGTTCAAGTGTATGTGGATGATATTATCTTTGTTTTGCTTCTCATGATCTTGTGTCCAAGTTTTCAGCAATGATGAGTTCCGAATTTGAAATGAGTATGATGAGTGAACTCACTTACTTTTTGGGGCTGCAAATCAAGCAAACAAAGGAGGGTACCTTTGTGCATCAAACGAAGTATACAAAAGATCTCCTAAGGCGATTCAACATGGACAAAAGCAAGCCTCTTCGGACACCAATGGGAACAACAACAACACCTGGACTTGATGAAGATGGTGAACCCGTGGATCAAAAAGAATATAGAAGCATGATCGGATCACGTTTGTATCTCACGGCATCAAGACCAGACATACAATTCAACGTAAGTCTTTGTGCATGGTTTCAAGCCTCCCCACGTGCTTCACATCGTCAAGCCATCAAAAGGATTCTCAGGTACTTACATGGAACTCAAGAATTTGGAATTTTTCTTCCTTCTTCCTCAACTGTTACTTTGAAAGCTTTTTCGGATGTTGATTTTGGGGGTTGTAGGATTGATAGGAAAAGTACTTCCGGTGCTTGTCATTTTCTTGGTAATTCTCTTGTTGCTTGGTCCTCTAGAAAACAAAATTCAGTTGCACAATTCACACCCGAATCTAAATATGTAGCTACTGCTGGTGCTTGCCCACAAATTCTTTGGATTGTTCAAACACTTAAGTACTATGGGGTTTATCTAGATAGTGTTCCACTGTTCTGTGATAACACTAGTACCATTTGCATTGCTAAAAACCCCATGCAACATTCTAGAACTAAGCACATTGACATTAGGTATCACTTTCTCCGAGATAATGTTGAAAAAGGAAACATTGTGCTTCGCCATGTAGATACCGAACAAAAATTGGCTGACATTTTTACAAAACCTTTGGATTTCACTCGTTTTTGTTACATTCTTAGTGAAATAGGGGTTATGCATCCTCATTGCTTAAATTGAGGGGAAGTTTTGAAACATGGGAAGTCTATGTATGAATCCGAAATTAAAATAATATGAGCATAGTATTTCATACATATATGACATTGTGATTCCTTTTACATGCTGAAAGTTCTTACTACATTACTCGTGTTATATATTTTGTAGTTTTTGCCATGTCTAGTAATTGGAATAATTACTTACACTAAAACTGGTCATGGTCGAACTTTCTTGCTATTTTGAACTTGTTACATGTTCACAAGTGCTTTTAATCATTAAGAATTAATCAAGTAATCAACTCACATGTTGAGTTTTTATGAACAAATATAAATTGAGAAAAGATCAAGAGAATATGCATGCATCACACTTCTTTTATTGAGATGGCTTATCATTGCACTGAGATATGAACTTGGAAGAAGTTGTGTATCACTAAAACCATGTCCTTAAGCTTCTGATTGTCAAGTGACATAGGCTTAGCTTGGTTGGTTAGAATAAGGCAGATGCGCATATAATCTCTTGCAAATATCATATGATCAAAATTTATGCTTTGAAAATAATAAAATGCAACAACTAGTGTCATGCTTTTAGGTTTTGAAATAGTTAAGTTTGTGAGATCATGACTTGCTTAAATTGAAAATTACATTTGATCTCTAGCATGGCTTACACTACTTTATGTATCTCATTGATGTGATAATGTAAGGTACCTGATAGTATGACTTGGATGAGCTTTGTTTATATGTATATGTTATAATATGCTCATAACAACTAAAGTTGGAGAGATAATTTGTTTATATGCTCATGACTTGCTGAATATATTGTCAAAGGGGGAGAGATGAGAAAGAGAATATGTGCATAAGGAGAGATAATAAAGGGGGAGAGATAATATGGGATAATTTTTGGATTTTCTTCTCATTTTACTTTTGATTTACAAAGGGGGGGAATTGTCTTCAAAACATTTATGTGAATAAGCCAATGTTCGGATTTTAAATGGTGTTGCCAATGCATTCATCAAGGGGGAGATTGTAAGACCTATGTGTGCTGAATACATTGGCTTGTAGTGAATACACTTGCTTTGACGATAAAAGTTTTGAATATCACCAAAACACCTTTTTATCAAGGTCCGACTAGTTTTTTAAGCTCCGGCGGGAGCTTGGTTGTACTAGTTGTGGTAAGCTCTGGCGCTAGGTTCTACTAGCTTTTGTTAGCTCCGGCTCAAGGTCCGGGTTGCTCTGGCAAGGTCCGGAACTTGACCGCAATGCTTCTGTTTTTCATTTGCAATGTTTCATACTTGCTTTACATCTCTGGAAAGATTGCTTAGTATTGATTTGCTAAGTCTTTGATACGTTTTTGGTTGACATGGATGATATCGTGTTACTGTGGTTTTGCAACATGCTTATGTGAGGTTCTCACGTAAGGTGTTGTGTTCGGAACTAACTTGAGTCAAGTCAAGGACTTGGGCTCGTATGGATTGGTTGTTTATTCATGTGCAGGTGTTTCTTGAGTTCAATACATGGCTGGTGATGGGATCCATTCGACTAGTCTCAGGGCGGAGATGAGGTTCCAACAACCAAATTCAGGAGGAATTGTGGTTGAGCTCATCAGGAGGTTGTGCAGCATGGTTGAATCAAGAACAATGCATGCGAAGATATCGTGGACGTCATTGGAAGATGTTTGCACATGTGCAAGGAGTGCATGGACGTGGCTACATGGTTCCGAGACGTGATGAAGAGATGTGGACGTAAAGAGTTGGTCGGAAAGGTCCAACCGACTTGGTTATGGACTCAGGCTGCGGCTGAGTCGGGTTTGAGTCAAATATGGGAAGATTTGAGTTGGTTGTGATAGGATTTCGTGTGGGTCACGAATTTGAGTTGTTTAGTAATGTGGGATACGTTCCTAAAGTGTTTGGAAGTCTTAAGATTGCTTCTATCTGCGTATAGAAGAATCCTAAGCAGTTATGGAATGTTACTATTCGTGAACAGTGTAGGATTAGGTTCCTGATCTGAGTTGAGTTGGCTTTTGAGCTGGTTATATAAGCAAGGAAGCCCAGAGCTCGTGGTGCACGACTTTGGGGCTGTTCCTCTTGTGTTTTATTGAATAAAATTTGTAGTTTAAAGGAACTTTTGTGCCTTGTTCGTCCGATTGGTTCCAGACAAGTTTTACTCGTTGAGTTTCTGGACAGCACTACGTTTCGTCAGTGGTTTTATCATTAATCGAGTTTTACAGATCCAATTGACGTGATTCTTTTTGGGTTGTATTCAAAACTTGATTATCTATCATCTGTCAAAAATTCACGGTCATTGGATTTGTGGTCTATGATCTACACGAGTTTCTTTGCAGCATTCCAGAACTGTTTTTTTTCTCGGGTAGGGCAGATTGACCTTTGTTTGATCTTTCGATCATAACATCAGTTTTTCTCGACGGATTTGAGTGATTCTTGTTTTGTTGTCTTCGTGACTTGATTATCTCTGATATCTATCACTTTTTTCACGGTGAAACACATTTATATTAGTCTCAAACATGATTTCTTTAACAGATCATTTTTCTGCCGAAGGGGTTGGGGTTTAATTGTTTCTGCTGCGTAAGATTTTTAAATCTACCATTCACCCCCCCCCCTCTGGTAGCTTTTCACGTGCTCTTAGATCCTACCGTAGCTCCTCCTGGAGAACCGTCAGACATTCCCCGGAAGGTCTGCAAAGTTTAGGCAACACTTGTCATAGTCTCAGAACTAAAAGTGTAGCTAGCTAGCTTGGGTCAAACAAGAAACAAAATACATTTAGCCTGGTTCCGTACCCTAAGAGTGTACTTCTTTCCCCTGTACCCCGGACCTATAATGAAAGACATCTTTGTGTGAAAACAGACTCCATGTGCATTTACTTTGTACAAGCTCAATATTTTTTATTTTTCTCTTTCTTGTCTATAACAAAGTTGTGTGATTCTCAAGAATTTTTTAGATTGACTAATTCATGTACAACTCGAGTCGCATTGTTAATTCCTTCGGGTTTTCACATTGTTGAACGGTTCACTTGCCTGAATGCCGCCAGCCAATCTAGGTCTGGAGTGTGCTATCGACTTAACCTGGTCCTGCACCCTAAGTACGCCACTCTACCTACACCCCGGCAGGCCAAAGTAAGGCAGGTCCTGAAAACAATTACACCTGGAGAAAACAACTCAGTGCACTTGATTGTATGAAGAGTTATGCTCGGCCTAAAAATATCTTACGAGAATAATAAGTCGCAACAGAGTTATAGATAGGAAACACATTTTACTATTTTTCTTGACTTCAGTGTGCAGAAAAAATAAAGATCTCATGATGATGGTGAATTCAGCCGGAGCTACTAAAGCTCCGACATTCCCTAGAAGGCTTGTAGTCGATGTTTTAAACATTGATAGCAAGCATCGCTGGAGCTACTCAGTTTTGGTAAAACCATGGGACTAGCCGTCAAAATGAACAAAAGATGGTGGGAAAACTCCAGAGGACTAACTGTCGACACTACGTGTTGATGGAGACCACCGCTGGAGCTGCCAAGCTCCAATGATGGTCAAGGCCGGAGCCCTTAAGCTCTGACAACCTCAGAGAGCCTTCACTACCAAAGACTTCGGACCTACGCTCTACAAGTCTGGAGCACGTGAGTTTTCAACAACTGTTACATCCTCTTGGTACATGATCACAATGAAATTGTGTACATCTACCAGGGGGCCAAGTGGGACAAAAGTGTTGAAGACGAAAAATGAAATTCATAAAAAAAACTTGGATTTCATTCATCTGGAGACAAGAGATTACAAAATTGGAGAAGAAGAAGAGAGAATACAAGTGGGAGCTACAAAGAGATGGTCCTAGGCCCTATGGAAGAATGAGGCGACCTTCTGGGCAACCTCAGAAACGCTGGCCTGAGCAGCTTCTCCCTCTTTGATGATGGGGCCTTGAAGCACCGGGTCCAGGGGGAATTGGTGGTCCTTGCTTGTGTAGCACAACAGAATAAATTCTGCGTTGCTATTGGCCAGGGATTGTCCCTCGGTTTCTAGTTGGTCTGCAATGACGTCGCCCATCTTGGTGAGCTTGTTGCCTGCCGAACTCAGCGCATGCAATGCCTGGTCCAGCTCCGGATCATCCAGACGCACGGGGCTAAAACCCATTGGCGTCAGCTCGTCGTTAGCTTTGCCCAGGAAGTCCCAAACTTGTTGGGACTCTGCAACCCTGCCGCTTCGCATCTCCTCCAAGGATCTTTTGGCTGCCGCAAGCTCTGAGTTCTCCCGAGCAAGACGCTCCACCTCTTTGGAATTCTGCTGAATCTTTTCAGCATCCTGCCTTTCGAGTTTACTGAGATCTTCCTCCCGAAGGTGGATCTCGTTCCGGCGGTTAACCAGGTCCTTCTCTAGGCCCCGCACCTTCTTCTCCCTGGCAGCAACATCAGTTTCCTTCTTGTGGAGTTCTTGTCCTTGCTGCCAGGCCTTCTTATCCTCTATCTCGCAGCACTCATCCAATTTCTTGGCGCGCTCCTCGAGACTCTTGTCACCCAGAGTTAGCCTCTGAGTAAGTTCTTCTTCCGTCTTCACGACGTCGTCCCGCAGCTCCAGGAGTTTTCGCTCTTCATCCTTGAGCTTTCTCTCCCGCACCTCAAGAGCCTCCCGGCACTTAACGAGACTGGCATGGATGGCGCGAGCCTCTCTTGGTGATCATCTGCTGCGCTATTAGCAGCCTTGGCCTGCTCATAGATGGCCCGGGAATGGTTGTCAAGGGATTGTGTCGTGCTTTCCCTCTCATCCAGCAGATTACCCCAGTACTCCAGGCGGATCTTCTCCTTCCTCACCCACTCCTTGTCTTCAGCCAGCCTCGACTGCGCCAGCTTCGTCTCAAATTGGAGCTGGTTGCGCCACCTTCTAAGAGTTTGACGCTCCTCCTCCGAGAGCCTTGCTGTCGTGGTAAAAAGCCAGCTGAACTTGGCGAAGACTGGAGCAGGCGTTGTCAATAGACAACGACAAGGGGATCGGGTTCGGACCTGTCGGGGTCATCTCCTACGGTTCCAATGGGTTCTCTGTGACAAAAATTGGGTCCCACTCTACAAGAGCGGTCCCCTGAGCTTCCACGGCACTAGGGCCGTCCTCCAGAATAGCCTCGACCGCCATCAAGGAAGGTCCTGCTACAGAAGTATCAACCCCCAGAATTGGTTCCGAAGGTCCCGCCGCTAGGTCATCAACAACTGGCCCCTAAGACGGGGGGCCGACAGCTTCATCTTGGCACCCTGGATCAGGCGCGAGCACCTCCGGGACCACCAACTCCGGTGCAGGTGTTGAAGGTTCGGTCGGAGCTGAAGCCGTTTCCGGCTCTAACGTTGGCGCCTCCTCCACCACCAGTCTAGGCGCTGATGCTTCGACCATCATAGGCTAGGGCGCCGGCACCTCTGCAGCGATTGGTTCAGGCATCGAAACCTCTCCGACGACCGGCTCTACCGTCGGAACTTCAGCAGCAACCGGCTCTACCGCCAGAACTTGTTCGAGAACCGGCTCAGGGGTTGGAGCTTCATCAACCACCGACTCTACCGCCGGGGCATCATCAACCACCGGCTCCATCGCCAGTGCTTCGACAACATACGTCTCTAGGGCCGGAATCACAGACATCTACGGTTCTGAGACCGGAGCGTCCACCATATCAGTGTCCAAACGCGGAGCTTCAACATCCAGGACAAGCGCCGCTAGTACATATTCATTCCTGTGGTCCGGCGCTGCCACAGGAGCTTCTGGGGATGAATCAAGGACCAAGACCACGACAGCCGGCGCTGGAGCTGTCGCAGCCTCAGCCACCCCTTAGGGCGGCACTGGAATTGGAGCCAGAGCTTCCGTCTCCACAGGATCAGTTGCTATCGTAGGAGCCGGAGCTTTAGTCCTTTTCTTGGGGACACTACAGATGCAGGACGAAGAAATTCAAAACACAGTTACAACACAAAACAACTAACTGAGGTAAAAAATAAAAATTACCTCGAAAGGTTTACGCACCAGTTAGCACGGAACCTCTTCTCCGGACGCTCAGGACTGGATCCAGGCGCCACTGGCATATCTGTTCCGGAAGGTTCCCCGGAGCTTGCAGCAACCGTCAGCACTGCTTTGGTCGAGGCTCCCCTCGATCAGGAAGAACTTCCGGACCCAAAACCATCAATTGGTCCTAGTACCGTAGCCATATGGCCAGATCTGGCACCCCGAGGAGATGCCGATGCTGGAGTGGATTTCACCGTTGAAGACCTCCACCTCCGGAGAGAAAGAGCCACTGGGGAAGGAGCAGGCCTGACGGACCTCCCATCAGAATGCTTCAGCTTCCTGTTCCAGCTCGAGGGCTTGGCCAACTCTTTTCCCTTGCCCGAGACTTCAACTCTCTGTTCCAAGACAGAGGGGGACCACCCTCGGAGGGCGTGTCGTGCTGGAACTTCTTGAGGTGAATCTCCAAGGTGGCGTCTTCCAGGTTGGACTTCAATCCGGTTTTGATCCGGTCATCGTCCATCACGCTGTTGAGGGCCCAAGCAAGCTTCTCCCTCTTCTTCAGCGGAGCCCACCTGTTGGCCAGGAAGTTGCAAAATACCGCCTGAGGGGTCACCCCTCCTTTCACGCATTGGCGAATCCTGGTCAGAGCAGGGTTGAAGGCGTCCGACAACACCAGAACTTTGCTCCAAGTTTCGGTGTCGATGTTGGGGAGGCCTGCGGGCAACTCCAGCCTCTCATGCTCCTCTACCATGATGATGATCCAATCCTTCTTCCAGTCGTCCCACTTGCCACAAGGCAACGACTGCAAGTACTTGTGCGGGCACTTCTTGCGCTTCACAAAGTAATAGAAGCCAAGGTACTCATCACTCTTGCCAGAGGTGTGGATGGTGAAGAAGTTGCGGAAGATCTCGACGCAGGGGGGAATACCCACCCACATCTCACAGAAGTGGACAAAAATCGACACCAAAAGAATGGAGTGGGGAC
The DNA here is from genome assembly GCA_036927565.1 of Tuctoria greenei. Taxonomy (NCBI): domain Eukaryota; kingdom Viridiplantae; phylum Streptophyta; class Magnoliopsida; order Poales; family Poaceae; genus Tuctoria; species Tuctoria greenei. The sequence continues at coordinate 192,806,421 of JAYESD010000002.1, read as the reverse complement.
CGAGGTGGTACAGCTGCAGACCATAGAAGTCTAGCAGCATCAAGAGAAAAGAAGAAAAGGGTGGGATCAGTCCCACCATGGCATACGCGGAGAAGTACACCATTTCGCCGGCATGCTCCTTCTCAAATGGAAGCTTTTCGGCGCGGACCTGGTGATTGAAGAAGTCACTGGACCACCCCATGAGGGCCCAGACCTTCTTCAAGTTGCCGTCGGTCTTGAGATAGCTCTCGCAGAGACCCAACTCCATCGCAGCACAAGTGGGGCTAGAGACGAAAAGCAAGAGAAAGTTTGGAAGGTTTGAGAGCCAGATCGAATGAAGGCGTAAAGAACCCCCAAACGGTGCCTGCTTTCCTTCTTAAGTAAGCCCCCGCAACGCTTGGATGGAAACCGCAGAGGAGTCGACGTTACAAGTCAAAAGCTTTACCCTGCCAATGACAAGGGGGCTCGGGGCCACCCCGACGATCAAGTCGAGGTCCTTACCCTGGTTAACGGTTGTCATCATGAAAGGCGAGAAACCCGAAGGTGGTGGCCTGACAGGGCGTGCGGAACCGATATGATTTTCATATCGAGAACCGGCGACCTTCAATTGCGTGAGATCCGCACGCCAAGATCTCACCTACCGCATGCAGGATATGCCACGCGGCAGTGGTTTAAGTACAAACTACTGCCAACGACACATCCGAAGATCCTTGGACACACGACACAAAAATCAAAGGATGGACCCACCTCCTGCAAAACGACTCCATAGAAAGGGTCTCTCCCAGAGGTGGGCCCAAGGGGCCACTGTCAATACCCTGCGTACCGTATACCCCTTGGGACTACAAAAAGACCAGCGGGACTTCACCTGTCCGGGTTGAAGGCCTGCGAAGGCCCCACATGTCATACGAGACTGGACATGCCTCCCATCTATGGTTAGCTCCGGTACTGCCACGTGTAGAACGAAGCCGGATGTATACCCCACACATGAGATAGCCCCGGACTAAACGCTTGTGCAGCACCCCCGGACCTAACCTCTGACAGAAGGAAGCTCCAGTATCAACACGTGTACATCTGCACCGGACCTAAAAGTCCTAGACGAATAGCTCCAAAGCTACCACGTGTCCAACCGCCAGACCTACAACTTCAACAAGCTGATTGGAGGACCCCCAACGGCTCGGACCTTCAAGGGGTAATCAAAGACTTCAAGACCCGGTTAAGTGTCATTAATACCGTCTTAATGACACATGATCGTAGGGCCCTTAATACCCGCAACAGCATTATCTAGGCCCGTTACCACTCTATTAAGGGTAATTAAGCTCATTAATTATGTATTAAACATCAGTAACCGCCAGGGCCACATGTCAGGCCAGGGCTAACGATGTAACAACCAGTCCTTGTACTATAAAGGACCAGTCGACGATACACAGGGGGCACACACTCTTGTAGGCTCTCAGACACACATACAGTCTCTGACTGAAAGCTCTTAGATGCTCAATACAATAGACACACATCCCATGGAGTAGGATATTATGCTTAGGCGGCCGAAACCACGTAAATCCTTGTGTCCATTTGCAATATTCTTTGGAATCTCTGCGCACTCAATACCGAACTACAACTCCTTAAGCTACCAACGGTAGTATCAGGAGAATTGCCAAAAAACACTCCAACAGCCACGGAACCATGGTTGTACTCGGTGCCACTAATTGTCCCAATTGTCTAAGTTGATCCATTATTTCTTGCACATTTTCCTTGACCTTATGAGCAATCGTTTCATCAAGTGTTACTTGAACTTCTCACGTCTTCTATATGTCTTTTCATCCTTCGAGAAACCATCTCACTGGGACATCTAAGAAGAGATTGCTCGAAACCATCCACTGTGTTCAGGGTTTACAAGGATAGTGGTAAGTTGTTCATTCTCCCTCTTCAGCTTGAAGAGACCCTCTGTTGCCTTTCAGTTACTTCTTTCAGTTTTTGCTCTACTTCGTTCACAGAGTCAGGCTTTTCAGGTTTTCCCTTGCTGGTCAAACCTGACCGAGCAAAGACCCACCGCTGAGTTCTCTCATCGCAGCATTTTAACGTGTGAGGATTGCCCTTACTGGTAGTTTCCTATAATATCTTATTCCATTTATGAACTTTGGGGGCATATCCGACAGACACCAAGTGTTGATGTTATTTGTTCTTTTGGGCAAGCTCTGACTTAGATGCACTTAGGGCATTAGCATCAGGTGTGGTCTTTTGACGAACAAATTCTTTCCACTGAGCTTGTGTGATTTTTCCCATCTTCTTCGGGCTAGGGACCTTATCGGCCTTAACATAAGCATTCATTTCACTCTTGCTACCACGAAATTTCTTGCCGCAAGAGACCAATGTTGCTTTCTTTACAGCTTCTTCCGTGACTTTCGGGAACTTGAATTACTACTTTATCCTCTCCCACAACTCATTTCTGTGCTCCTGAGGTAATTTTCTACAATTCTCAGTTGTGATCGGCACGAGCTCTCCAACAAGACAACCACATGCATTTTGGTACTTTGTAACTGAATCCAATGGTTCTTGGGGAAGCCCACCTGGACCGACACTTGTTATGTATGATACGGTTCAATGGACCCTTATTGGGACCTTGTTGCCCTCGTTTTCACTTGAGTGAACCTGAGGATTCAACCATTGGAGAGCCTTCTGTGGTTTTAGGAGCCGAAGTCACCTCGTTGTCTTTGCAATTAAGCTAGGTAGAAAAGAATTACAAGACTTCATATACTTGACAACCAACATTAACTTTAACTGCTAGAGTTAAGATTTGTGATCCATACCTCTTCGACAGGATCATATTCTAGGTCGAGATCCTCTGAAGTATTTTAAATAATTATATTTGGAAAAAGGATCTAATGGACTGTGAAAGGAGCTTGAATGCTGGAGTCACTAAACTCCATATTGCCTTCATTGTTACTACCAACAGCAGTCTTCTTAGGGCTTTCCATGATAGATCAAAATTATTTTGAAACGGAGGGAGTATCAGGGAACAATCAAAATTGAATACAATTGATAAAGGAATAATAGCTGCAAAACATAAACCTTAAACTTCTTGAGACTCTCATATAGTGTTCATGAGGGTTTAGGTTTCCAAAACCCCCATGATCATAATCTGGATTGTGTTCTTAATTGTAATATTAATATAATTTTAGCTTCTTAACAAAAGTACAGTTGAAATTTCTTAGTGACAAAAGACAAGACACATTTCAGACGATAGTATCCAAATTCCATCTGCCAATAAAATTACAAAAGATAAAATAGCTATAACAGAAACTGAAGTGTTCGGTGGTAGTACTTTATTCGGCACCTCTCTCTCTAAAATGAGGTCAGTATAAAAAATAAAACTAAGGATTCTCTTGACTTTTATTCAATCCCATGATGAACAAGATCTATATTGAGGAGGGAATCTCAGGGAGATATATAAGATATTAAGGTAATTCTAATCAAAGCATAGCTTGTTTCAGCAACTCAATTTTGTTATAGTAGTAATCTAAAATGGTATGCTTAGAGAGAGGGCACTTGAGTTTTCCTAGTGACAAAAGACGAGACATTTCACACAATAGCATCCCTATTCTGATACGCTATACTGAAGTTACAAAAGACAAAATAGCTATAACCCAAACTAAATTTTTTGTGGTGGTACTTTGTGTCACATCTCTCTCCCATCCCTCTTTCTCCCTCTCTCTACAGAGGGGTTAGAACCACAAAGAAAAGTGAGAGTTTCTTTACCTGTCTACAATCCTAAGATAAACAAGACATGTTTCACATTATGGTATCCCGATTCCATACGGCACTGAAATTACAGACCCCTAAGGTTCCTAACAATACCAAATCAAAAATAGAAAATCAAGAAATAAACAATCTAGTACACTGAGTGCTGTGGGTAGGAGAAGGTTGTGAGGGGGCAGCGCATAATGGGGGTAGATGGCGAGAAGGAGGAGGCAGTGCGGGGAGCGCGGGGGTGCGGCGGAGAGGACACTCGACCGCAGGCGAGGCGAGGAGGGAGGCGGCACGGGGACAAAGGAGGGAAGGAATCGGCGCGGGGGAAATAGAATGGACGAAAGAGGCGGACGTACTGGCAACGGCGACAATGACGAAGAAGAAGCTCGACGCTGAGGCCGCGCAGCGAGGTCTAAGTTCGGCTATGAGGGTGAAGCTCGGAGGTGTGGGCGGCAAGGGCTTGGCGGCAAACGATATTTTGGCAGCCTGACGGCGTCTAAGAGAATTCACCCGGGTTATCTTTTTCCAAGGAGGCCGAGCGATCTTATGTAGACGCCTATCTTCTCAAACAGTTCCGAATGAAAAACCTCCTGAGCAGATGTCACACCTGGTAATAAGAAGACAACCAGATGCTTTCCACGTGTATGACAGGATCAGTTCAACTCATACATGTGTAGAAGAAAGTGAAATACCAAATAAAATACCCTGTTCGAGTACATCACCTTATTACATAAATGACCTTCTAGGTCTAAAATAAAAGTACACAAGCAGTGGAAAAACATAACGAGGGCTCCAAACACAGGCGTTGCACGGGGGAGCGCCAGCCTAGAACATCTCTTTGGGATCTCCATAGAAGTCCTGGTTCTCCACCTCAGCCTCTTCGTAGATTAGGGGGGGGGGGGGGAAGTATGCAACTAACAAGTTTGAGTGTCAACAGTACTCGCAAGTTGGAAAGTTATGACATGTGTGGTTCAAAACAAGGAAGGCAATTAATAGGTTAAGCACTATAGCAGTAACAACTTACTCTTAATTGTTTATTAAACACCTGCATCTAGGTGAAATTCCAACCAACATCCCCAAAATTTAATCCAGGTAAGACCAAACCCAAACCATCCATTATGTAACCATGTGCTAATTATGAGTTTGGTTTCCGAGCTGCTCGTGTCCGTGAGCACGGCTGTCTAGACAGTTTGACAAAACTCTGCAGAGTGTGTATCCTTTACCCACAATTCGTGATTTCGTCCCCTGTTGCCAGGTGGACTAAGGTAAACCTCCTTGATGCCCGTGGTAGCTAACCGCAATTACACACTTCCGTAGGTGTGTGGCCAGGAGTTCACTACGAGGTGTTTCCGATGGTTCTCCCGACTTGCAATGGGTACTCTAAGGATTCACCGCTCCGGCACCTGGAGTCTATTTTTCGTCCGCCAGGAGAAGCCCCCTCTTGAGCCATGCGGATCCCAAGGCAAAGCCCATTCCCCGCCCGATCAATTACCTATGCTACATCGGGAGAGACCAAATTACTAAACCAAGTTGTCCCATATACAATTCTGTGGTGATACTAAAAGGCTTAGAAACTTCTTCCATAAACCGGTCCTTAGAATCCGATATGTGTCAAGCCCCAAACCAAGGTCTCGTGCACGCATGCACCAATCCATACAAAACCCCCTATCAGATTTCTAACTACTAGTTCCATTATAGCCATCAATTCATGAATCAAAGTACTTCAATAGTAATATTGTAGAATAGACCATATTTCATTAAAACATGGCTAAGCGTAAACTAATTTATTAGTAAAACACCCAACCCATGTTCACAAGGAATATTGTGGAAAATCTAGGAAAACATAACATAGGATTCATATTTTAATTTAGCATGCAACTAACTAAAACTTAACAAAAAGGGTGTAAGATGGTCAAGGAACTTGCCTCCAAATTGTGCTTCAGGGTCGTCGGGAAATTTTTGCTCTTGAAGAATAAAAGTAGGTTCTGGCCCCGACTCTAAAATTACGACGACGCACGAAAAATAACATACAATAAGAACATAATAAAATGCAAACAATTCAAATAAACACAAATTCCTACGCAAAAGTGATTTTAGGGTTGGTTTTTATTATAGACATACATCCATTGATGAGAATTTAAAGTTAAATGAAATTTATGAGTAAAACATATTTTTATAGATTTTTATACTATTTTTATATTTATTAGAACACTAATATTATTTTACAGAAATTTTTATCCTTCAAAATAAGCTTAAATGAGATTTATAATCAATAATGTAAATTTTTACAATTTTTACATTATTTTTACTAATTATTTCTATATGCAAAACAATTTCTATGAACTAAATATACTTAAAAGTATTTTTATGACTATTCAGAAGTTAAATGAATTAATAAAAATAATAAAGAAATTAAAATAAATAAAACATATTTAAATCTGTTTTTATAATTATTTTATACAAATTAAGGACTTATATTTAATTTCTAGAACTAACAGGGGCTTTTCTGTAAAATAGAAATGTTCCAGTGGTTAAAAATAATTTTTATTAAGTCTGGGGTTTATTCTACAATTTTCCAGAATTTATTTGCTATTTTATAATTTTCCAGGGGCTTTAAAACACTTTTTATTAATTTAACCAGTATTTTACTAATTTCCAGAAAGTCCAGGGGCTAGTTTGACATTTCTAGGGGCTAGACATGAATTCTAGAGAAACCCAGGGGGTAGCCCGCTTGTTTCTAGGGGCTTGGGCGCAAAACAGGCGGCAGGAAAGGTGATTTGAACGTGGGCCGCTAGATTTAAAATGGATGGCCCGAATTTTATTAACCGAAGCGGTATGGGATGTTTTAATCTCAGCCGCTCATTCAAAATGAACGGCCGAGAGGGAGCCACGTCACCCCGACAGGCTGGAGCGAGGGCGCAGGGCGGAGGCGACGCGCGCACGGCGGTATTCTCGCCGGCGATGACCAAAAACAAGCTACAATGGCCACGGGGTACATCTAATTAGCGCAGAATGTAGAGGGGATCAAGGGGGTCTCACCGGAGGTTGTTGAGCGGCCGGAAAATGGACGAAGGTGGGTCGGCGACGGTGAACGGCAGCGGCACTCCTCGGCGCCCGACGAAGTCGGCAACGCAGAGGCGATATCCCCCAACGAAGTTGTCCGGCAAGCTCCTCGGGATGCGGCAAAGGTGTTAGAAAAGGTGGCGTGGACGGAGATTGAAAGAGCCGACGGGAACGCGATCGCCAACACTGACCTCGTCGGCGGCTAGGGTTTGAGAGTGTCGGGGTGAGGAAATTGAGGGGGGAACGGCCGATATTTATAGGGCTTCGGTGTGAAAACTGCCGGCGGTCATGATGGGCACGACGTGGCGTTTGATTAGGGTGAAACAGTCGACATTGAAAGGGGGGGAGTGGGCGGCGCAGTGATGGCGCACGACCGTTACACGCGGGTGCGGCGGGAGGTGGACGAAGACCTAACAGGCGGGGTCAGCCTGTCAGCGAGGGGGAGAGAGAGAGCGGGCGCGCTCGACTGTCGCGCGGGGCCCGGGTGACAGAGAGGGAAAGAGGGGAGAGGTGTGCGGGCCGGCACCGGAGTGAGGAGGGATTTGGGCCGGCGGATGGATTCAGCCCAGGGAGGGGTTTTCCTTTTTCTTTTCTATTTTCTTTTTCTTTTCTGTTTTCTTTTTCTTCTGTTTTGTGTTTTGAATTTGTAAACCAAATTTCTAGCAAATTTGAATTTTCAAAAATTCACACAATCATTCAAACATGATGCAACTTGCCTTGTATGAATTTTATTCCCAAGAAAATGTTTTTATCTCTTGAAAAATTCATTTTACAAATTTTTTTCTTTCTAGAAATAGTGGGTGTTACAATTCTACCCCCCTAAAAAGAAATCTCGCCCTCGAGATTTGGACGTCCTAAGAGAATAGATTGGGAAACTCTGCCTTGAGGTCTTCTTCTCTTTCCCATGTTGCCTCTTCTTCTGAGTGATGTCACCCATGTCGCACATACGAGTAACTTTATTCCTCGTGACTCGTTCTGACGTCTCGAGAATCTTAACAGGTTGTTCTGCATAGGTCAAGTCCTCTTGTACATCTACTGCTTCTTATGGCAATTGTTCTTCAGGGACTCTTAAGCATTTCTTCAATTGTGACACGTGGAATACGTCATGTACATCTGATAAGTGAGATGATAGCTTGAGCCGATAGACTACTTCTCCTCTTTTCTCCAATACCTTGAAAGGACCAATATATCGGGGTGATAATTTGCCCTTCACCTTGAATCGTCTCAACCCTCTCACGGGTGACACCTTGAGATACACATAATCACCAATCTCAAATGACAAATCACGACGTCGAGTATCAGCATAACTCTTCTACCTTGACTGGGCCGTCTTCAAATTCTTCCGTATTTCTTGTACTTTTCTCTCAGCTTCCCTTAACACTTCAGGCCCAAATACTTGGCTTTCCCCAGTTTGATTCCAAAACAATGGTGTTCTGCACTTCCGTCCATACAAAGCTTCAAACGGAGACATCTTTAAACTGGCTTGATAACTATTGTTATAAGAAAATTCGACATACGGTAGGTTTTTATCCCAACTCCTACTATTTTTCAAAGCACACGCTCTCAACATATCTTCAAGAATTTTATTAGTGCGCTCTGTTTGACCGTCAGTTTGCGGATGATATGCCGAGCTGAAATTCAGTCGGGTATCCATAGACTCATGCAACTTTTGCCAAAATCTGGAAGTGAACTGAGTACCCCTATCCGATATTATTTTCTTCGGTACTCCATGTAGGCATACAATTCTTGCCATATATAGTTCTACCAATCTTGAACCAGAATAGCTTTCTTTTACTGGGATAAAGTGAGCCACTTTGGTCAAACGGTCCACTATGACCCATATAGAGTCGTATCCAGACTGAGTTCTCGACAATCCCACAATAAAGTCCATATTTATTTCTTCCCATTTCCATTCAAGAATTTAATTGGTTGAAGTAACCCTACGGGTCTTTGATGTTCTGCTTTGACCTTCTGACATGTGTCACACAGAGCTACATACTCCGCCACATCACGCTTCATTCCATGCCACCAATACCGATCCTTTAGATCTTGATACATCTTTGTGCTTCCTGGATGAATAGAATATGATGAATCATGGGCTTCTCTTAGTATCAGTTCTCGAATCTCCTTGATATCAGGTACACATATTTTCTTCCCCAGCCATAAAGTTCCCTGTCCATCTTCTTTAAAGTCTGGTGCTTTTCCTTCTTTCATTAGTTGCTTAATCTTCTGAATCCACTTATCATTCTTTTGCCATTCACGAATATCCTTCTCCAGCGTGGAATCTACTTCCATAGACACTACCTCAGTATTAGTCACAATACTAAGGTTTAGCCTTGCGAATTCCTCACATAACTGCGGTTGTTGACCTTGCAGTGCCATGCTATTGCATTGAGCTGATCTGCTTAATGCATGTGCGACCACATTAGCTTTCCCATGATGATAGTTGATTCCGACATCAAAATCATTGATAAGTTCCAACCATCTACGTTGTCTGGGATTTAGATCTGGTTGGGTGAAGATATACTTCAAACTCTTGTGGTCCGTATAAATTTCAGTTCTTTTTTCCAATCAGATAATGCCTCCATAATTTCAATGCATGCACTACAGCTGCTAACTCCAAGTCATGAGTGGGATAATTTCTTTCATGCTTTGCGAGTTTACGTGAAGCATAGGCTACTACATGTCCCTCTTGCATTAATACACATCCCAGTCCTTGGCCGGATGCATCACAGTAGACTGCAAATTCTTTCTGCATATCAGGCATAATCAACACTGGAGCAGTGGTCAATCTTTTCTTTAGCTCTGAAAAACTGGCTTCACATTCTGGTTTCCACTTGTATACATCTCTCTTCTCAAGTAACTTTGTTAACGGACGATATATATTTGAGAATCCTTCGATGAACCGGCGATAATAGCCAGCCATACCCAAGAAACTCCTGATTTCCCCAACATTTTCTGGTGTCTTCCAATTCAGAACATTTTTCACCTTACTAGGGTCTACTGCTATTCCTCCTTGTGATATAACATGTCCCAGAAATGACACTTCCTTCGACCAGAACTCAGATTTACTTAGCTTTGCATACAACTGATGTTCACGAAGTTTTTGTAAGTCTAGTCTTAGGTGCTCCTCATGTTCCTCTTCACTTTTGGAGAATATCAAAATGTCATCAATAAACACCACGACAAACTTATCCAGGTATTCCATAAACACCTTATTCATAAGGTACATGAAATAAGCTGGGGCGTTAGTCAAGCCAAAAGACATGACTGTATACTCATATAATCCATATCTCGAAACAAATGCCATCTTGGGTATATCCGAGGCTCGTATCTTCAATTGGTGATACCCTGAACGCAGATCAATCTTCGAGAACACACAAGCACCTCTCAACTGGTCAAACAAATCCTCAATCCTTGGGAAAGGATAATTGTTCTTGATAGTTACTGTGTTGAGTGCGCAATAATCCACACACAACCTCTGTTTGCCATCTTTTTTGGGCACAAATATCACTGGAGCTCCCCAAGGTGAGGAACTTGGACGAATGTATCCTTTTGCTAACAACTCATTGATATGATCCTTCAATTCTGCCAATTGTTTAGCATCCATCATGTATGGTCGCTTGTAAATTGGTGTTGTACCAGGCACTAATTCAATGATGAATTCAATCTCTATGTCAGGGGGCATACCCGATAGTTCCTCAGGAAACAAATCCAAAAAGTGACAAACAACTTTGATCTCTTGTACTCCTTCAACTTGATTGAGTCGTATTTTCTGAACTGGTGCTTGCTCAGGACGAAACTCCACGTTTGTGCCATCTGTATGAGTTAAGCATACTATTCTGGTGGCACAGTGGATCACTCCTTTGTACTTGGTTAACCAATCCATTCCGAGAATAATGTCTATTCCTTGTGACTCCAACACTATAAGGTTTGCTAAGAATGCTACCCCCCTAATGCTTATGCTTACATTAGGTCATACTTGCCTTGTCAACATCTCTCCTCCAGGAGAGTTGACTACTAATACTTGATTCATTAATGTAACAGTCATTCCATGTCTTCTTATGAATTATTTTGCTATGAATGAATGCGTTGCACCAGAGTCAAACAATACTGTAGAAGGATGGAATCAGCAGGGAACGTACCGATCACCACATCTGATGCGTCTTAGGCTTCCTCCAAAACAACATGATTGACCCTTCCTCTGGACTGGTTCTGCTGTGATAGCTTCTTCGGGCAGTTGTTGGAGTAGTGTCCCTTGGCACCACATATGTAGCAAGCTCCCCGAGTACTGGTGTCTTGAGCCTTGTTTCGTTGTTGATTTTGCTGTGATTGCCCAGTTGGTCAAGGGTTTGAAGTCATAGGACGCTGTTGATACATTTGAGGGTGTTGCGGTTGCATCTGCTGGTACTGTGGACGAGCATACTGAGCTTGAGGCCTGAATGAAGAGTTGTTGATGTACTGCTTACCTTGATTATTGCCCATGGGACGATTCATGTGTCCCGACTGCTACGGGTTGAAGCGAGGACGATTGTTGCTTGAAGACTGCCCCATCATCATTTTCCTTTTGCAGTCTTCTCCTTCACATTCCTTTTTCTTTCTTTCTACCGTAAAGACTTTGTCCACCAGATGTTGGAAGCTAGCATAGTCACTAGAAGACATCATCAACTGTATCTCTTTGTCCAGTCCCTCCTTGAAACAAAGTTGTTTCTTGGCATCAGTATCAACATCTCCAGGGGTGTACCGAGATAGTTGTGTAAACTTGTTCAAATACCCCCGTATGTTCATGTTCCCTTGCTTCTGTGCTAGGAACTCCAGACGCTTGGCTTGAATTTCTCCTTTAGGCACGTGATGATTGCGGAAGCTTTCTCTGAATTCCTCCCAAGTGATGTTATCTGGGTTGCCATGAGCTGCAGTATAAGCGGTCCACCAATCAGCTGCAGGTCCATGGAGTTGGTGTGATGCCAATCACACCCTTTCCCTTCCTTCGCATTGAACAATCCTCAGTTTACTTTCAATCGTATTAATCCAGTCGTCAGCATCCATAGGTTCCACAACGTTGGAAAAGCGTGGAGGTTGAGTGTTCATAAAGTCTCTTAAGCAAAACCTTGGAGGTGGGGGTGGTGGTGGAGGAGGGGGTGGTGGTGCTTGTTGAGACTATTGCATGTTGTTCACAATTTGTGTTAAATTTTGCATCATTTGAAGTTGCATAGCCATCATATGCTGCATTTGATTTGCAGTTGGTGCTCCACGGGCACCTCGTCCATTCCATTGAGGTAGCGGGACTTCATTGTCTTGATTGGGTGGCACACCACGACCACGTCCTCTTCCTCTTCCTGCCATCTGAGATTGGGGCGTTGTTATAGAATGAGGAGATAAGATAGAAGCTATTCTATACGACTTTCCCACTATATGCATCAATAAGGAATAAGATAAATAAAGTTCATTTCATTAAGCAAACTCAAACATGGATAAACAAGTTCTCAAAGCAAAAACATACGACTCAAGATTACACAGATTGCTACTACATCGCTCTTATTACAAATCATGGGTAAGTGTCTTAATCTTGAGTCGTAGTGCTGGTCAGAGTCTACTCTCGCTCCTCGGGATCCTCCTCCTCGTCCGGGTCTTCATCATCATCTCCATCATATCCCGAGTTGCTGCCACGAGACTCATTGCCATGCGGAGGAGAGTTGGCTGGCTGCTGCGGTACAGAAGGCTCCTCAGAATCTGGCTCCTCGTCCGAAGACTGGTCCAGAGAGTTAGTGTTGCCACGTCCGACACAGCGATCAGGAGAGTCCGGAATCCAAGTGGAGTTGTCTGAAGCATACCCATCTGAGTCCTCGTCGGTGATCCGACGGTACCTCCTCACCTGCCATTCATAGTGAGCTGCAAGGTCACGGACATCCTCAATTCTTGCTGAGCCTTGTGGAGGCGAATGCTGAGGCGCTCCACGTCATCAACTGTCTGGTGAGTCTGTGGAAGGGTCAGGGGCCCCTCCACGTACCTTGTGACGAAGTTGCCAGTGCCGCTGGGACGCTGGGGAGTGTAGGCGTGCACCAAATTTTGAAGCTGGTAGCGGTAACTGTGACTCCAAAAGGTGATGGCATCCCAACTGACATCCTGCTCAGCGTGACGTCGGTAGCTCCTCGCGGCAGGAGTACGGTGCACCTTGAGTAGTTCATCCCCATAGTAGACAAATAGCTTACATGACCACTCAATCCGGTAGGGGTGCTGCATCCCGATGGAGTGGTAAGTGAGTGCCAGTCTCTCATGCCTGTAGCCGGCATCGTGCAGTATGGCCCGAAGTCGACGTCGGAGTCGTCCTGCAGCTCTCCCATCAGTACGTATTACCACCGCACATCGAGGATCGTTGAGCGGGGTACGGCGGGCAGCAATCCTTCGGTTTGGGACATAGCCTCCAGTGGAAATGCGAGCGGTTCTCCTGAAGTTGGCCATCTAAAATTTTGAAACAGAAGAGTGTCAATAATAAAACAAATTAAGGAGTAAGTGAAACAAGTACAAGGTAAAGAATACAAAGAAATTTTATAATTAATAATATTTCAAAATAGTAAAGTCCTTAAATCATCCTTTTCTATCTAGGCTTGCGTCCTACGGCCAACACGGATCTAATACCACTTTGTCACACCTGGTAATAAGAAGACAACCAGATGCTTTCCACATGTATGCCAGGATTATTTCAACTCATACATGTGTAGGCGAAAGTGAAATACCAAATAAAATACCATGTTCGAGTACATCACCTTATTACATAAATGACCTTCCAGGTCTAAAATAAAAGTACACAAGCAGCGGAAAAACATAACAAGGGCTCCAAACACAGGCGTTGTACGGGGGAGCGCCAGCCTAGAACATCTCTTCAGGATCTCCATAGAAGTCATGGTTCTCCACCTCAGCGTCTTCGTAGACTGGGGGGGGGGGGGGGGTAGTATGCAACTAACAAGTTTGAGTACCAACGGTACTCGCAAGTTGGGAAGTTATGACATGTGTGGTTCAAAACAAGGAAGGCAATTAATAGGTTAAGCACTATAGCAGTAACAACCTACTCTTAATTGTTTATTAAGCACCTGCACCTAGGTGAAATTCCAACCAACATCCCCAAAATTTAATCCAGGTAAGACCAAACCCAAACCATCCATTATATAACCATGTGCTAATTATGAATTTGGTTTCCAAGCCGCTCGTGTCCGTGAGCACGGCTGTCTAGACAGTTTGACAAAACTCTACAGAGTGTGTATCCTTTACCAACAGTTCGTGATTTCATCCCATGTTGCCAGGTGGACTAAGGTAAACCTCCCTGATGCATATGGTAGCTAACCACAATTACACACTTCCGTAGGTGTGTGGCCAGGAGTTTACTACGAGGTTTTTCCGATGGTTCTCCCGACTTGCAATGGGTACTCCAAGGTTTCACCGCTCCGGCACCTGTAGTCTATTTTCCCTCCGCTAGGAGAAGCCCCCTAATGAGCCATGCGGATCCCAAGGCAAAGCCCGTTCCCTGCCCGATCAATTACCTATGCTACATCGGGAGAGACCAAATTACTAAACCAAGTTGTCCCATATACAATTCTGTGGTGATACTAAAAGGCTTAGCAACTTCTTCCATAAACCAGTCCTTAGAATTTGATAGGTGTCAAGCCCCAAACCAAGGTCCTGTGCACGCATGCACCAATCCATACAAAACCCCCTATCAGATTCCTATCTACTGGTTCCATTATAGCCATCGATTCATGAATCAAAGTACTTCAAATGTAATATTGTAGAATAGACCATATTTCATTAAAGCATGGCTAAGCATAAACTAATTTTTTAGTAAAACACCCAAACCATGTTGACAAGGAATATTGTGGAAAATCTAGGAAAACATAACATAGGATTCATATTTTAATTTAGCATGCAACTAAATAAAACTTAACAAAAAGGGTGCAAGATGGTCAAGGAACTTGCCTCCAAATTGTGCTTCGGGGTCGTCGGGAAATTGTTGCTCTTGAAGATTAAAAGTGGGTTCTGGCCCCGACTCTAAAATCACGACGATGCACGAAAAATAACATACAATAAGAACATAATAAAATGCAAACAATTCAAATAAAAACAAATTCCTGCGCAAAAGTGATTTTAGGGTTTGTTTTTATTATAGACATACATCCATTGATGAGAATTTAAAGTTAAATGAAATTTATTGAGTAAAACATATTTTTATAGATTTTTATACCATTTTTATATTTATTAGAACCCTAATTTTATTTTTAGAAATTTTTATCCTTCAAAATAAGCTTAAATTAGATTTATAATCAATAATGTAAGTTTTTACAATTTTTACATTATTTTTACTAATTATTTCTATGTGCAATACAATTTCTATGAACTAAATATACTTAAAAGTATTTTTATGACTATTTCAGCAAGTTAAATGAATTAATAAAAATAATACAGAAATGAAAATAAATAAAACATATTTAAATCTGTTTTTATAATTATTTTATACAAATTAAGGACTTTTATTTAATTTCTAGAACTAACAGGGGCTTTTCTGTAAAAATAGAAATGTTCCAGTGCTTAAAAATAATTTTTATTAAGTCTGGGGTTTATTCTACAATTTTCTAGAATTTATTTGCTATTTTATAATTTTCCAGGGGCTACACTTTTTATTAATTTAACCAGTATTTTACTAATTTCCAGAAAGTCCAGGGGCCAGTTTGACATTTCTAGGGGCTAGACTTGAATTCCGGAGAAACTCAGGGGGTAGCCCGCAAGTTTCTAGGGGCTTGGGCACAAAACAGGCGGCGGAAAAGGTGATTTGAACGTGGGCTGCTGGATTTAAAATGGATGGCCCGGATTTTATTAACCGAAGCGGTATGGGATGTTTTAATCTCAGCCGCTCGTTCAAAATGAACGGCCGAGAGGGAGCCACGTCAACCCGACAGGCGGGAGCGATGGCGCGCGGCGGCGCGTGGCGGAAATCTCGCCGGCGATGACCAAAAACAAGCTACAATGGCCACGGGGTACATCTAATTAACGCAAAATGTAAAGGGGATCAAGGGGGTCTCACTGGAGGTTGTCGCGCGGCCGGAAAATGGACGGGGGTGGGTCGGCAACAGTGAATGGCAGCAGCACTCCTCGGCGCTCGACGAAGTTGGCGACGCAGAGGCGATATCCCCCAACGAAGTTGTCCGGCAAGCTCCTGGGCATGCGGCAAAGGTGTTAGACAAGGTGGCGTGGACGAAGATTGAAAGAACCGACGGGAACGCGATCGCCAACACTGACCTCGTCGGCGGCTAGGGTTTGAGAGTGTCGGTGTGAGGAAATTGAGGGGGGAACGACCGGTATTTATTGGGCTTCGATGTGGAAACTACCGGCGGTCATGATGGGCACGACGCGGCATTTTATTAGGGTGAAACGATCAACATTAAAAGGGGGGGGAGTGGGCGGCGCAGTGATGGCGCGCGACCGTTACAAGCGGGTGCGGCGGGAGGTGGGCGAAGACCTGACAGGCGGGGTCGGCCTGTCAGCGAGGGGGAGAGAGAGAGCGGGCGCGCCCGGCTGTCGCGCGGGGCTCGAGTGACAGAGAGGGAAAGAGGGGAGAGGGGTGCGGGCCGGCGCGGGAGTGAGGAAGGATTTGTGCCGGCGGGAGGATTCAGCCCAGGGAGGGGTTTTCCTTTTTCTTTTCTCTTTTCTTTTTCTTTTCTGTTTTCTTTTTCTTCTGTTTTATGTTTTGAATTTGTAAACCAATTTTCTAGCGAATTTGAATTTTCAAAAATTCACACAATCATTCAAACATGATGCAACTTGCCTTATATGAATTTTATTCCCAAGAAAATGTTTTTATCTCTTGAAAAATTCATTTTACAAATTTTTTTCTTTGCAAAAATAGTGGGTGTTAGAGCAGAGGACTTTTCTCAAGTGGTTATTCCTTACTAACTGACTGAGAAGATGTCTTTTTCTCAGGCCATATTCAGTAAAAACCACTAGTGCCTTTGTGTACTAAGTCTAGGCTCAATTAATATTCTTGATTAAGATGAGGGGCCTTTCAAAAGCCCAAATTCCACTTTTTTGTAATATGCTTTAGTATTACAGGTTCCCATTAAATTTCACTTGGGAAAACCTTTGAAATTGGTCAGACATAAAAAAAAACAAATAACATTGGTTATTTGTAATTTTTCTATCTTGAAGAATATAATGGTTTTTTATTGAATTTTATATGGAATTTTTAGTCATCATACCAACCTCTATAATTTTTTTCAGATTTTTATAAATTTCTTTGAATCAATGTGTGTTCAAAATTTAAAGAATGCCTCATATGTATATGAGCATTTGATTAGAATGATGGATGATCTGAATTTTGATATGTTGGAATGCTTTAAAATATTTAAAAATTTATACATGTATAAATAAGATAATATGTACATAGAAATTAATCTCAATAGAAGATCCCCTTTTGAGGATATATAAAAATGTGAATAATATTTTAATAATAATTAATTTGATATTTAGCAAAACATTACAATGTTAGCTATACAGGTTTTAAAATATTTGGTCCAGATGGTAGATATAAATTTTCAAATAATATAGAAAAAAAAGTAGCATCGAATTTGGACTCTATTTGCAGAATCTATACTTGTTTGAGTATTTATATTTGAATATAAATAAAAAAGAAACAAGGGAAAATAAAACTGAAGAACAGACTCAGACCTTTATCACAGGCGGTTTGTTAGTAACAACCGCCTATGCTGTAGTTAAAAACCGCCTGTGAAAAGATGTACTATGTCTAGGCTTAATTAATATTCTTGATTAGAGGGTCCTTTCACTACAGGAATCCGATGATTTGCGATGGCCAGGGCCATCACAAACAAGGGCAAAACCATCGCAAATAAGATATTTGCGATGACTTCCCTTATTTGTGACGGCTTTTGGCCGTCGCAAGTTATTTGTCGCAAATAAGCTTATTTGTGACGGCCACCGTCGCAAATAACGCTATTTGCGACGGCTGGCTGTAGCCGTTGCAAGTTATTGCCAGGGGGCGGGTAGGCCCCATGGCGCTATTTGCGACGACCAGGCCGTCACAATTAAGGCCCTATTAGCGATAGCTTGGACGTTGCAAATAAGACCAGCCGGTGAGACCCACGCGGCTATCCGACGGGTCCCACATGCCTATTTGCGTTGGTCGGGCCGTTGCAAATATACCTAAATTGCGACAGCCTGTCTGTCGCAAATAATAGAGGCTAGTTTGCGACGGCCAGTGCCTTATTTGCGACGGTACTAAATAAAAAGTCGTCGCAAATAAGGTATTTTTATTTTAAAAAACAAAAAATGCTACCCGGCTTGATGGTCAGAATCATAGAACAGGTAACACAATATATCACAGTCACAAACAGCATCACAAATCGTCCATTCATCACACATCACCATCAACAAAGCAAACAAAAGCCCACTCGCCTCTATGTCCTCTGAAGTCACCTTCGAAGCCATCGAAGTCGTCGTCGCGCCTCATTCCAGGTGGTAATAATGACGGCGATGGAGTTTGAGCAGCCGTCGCAAATCCCTGCAATTAATAAAACTTAGAGTTAGAATATAAATGCATCAACATCTCTCTCCCTTCCTTTTCCTCTATCTCCATCTAGATCCCCCTATCTCCCTCTCTCTTTTCATGCTTCTATCTCTATCTCAATCTATCTCTCTCGCTCTATCTCTCTATTGCTATCCTTTTCCCTCTATCTTCTTCCCTCTATCTCCATCTACATCTCCCTCTCCCCCTCTATCTTCCTCTCCCTCTATATCCATCTACATGTCCCTCCTCTCTCTTTTCATCCTCTCTCCCTATCTCAATCTATTTCTCTCTCTCACTCTATCTCCATACTATCCTTTTCCCTCTATCTTCCTCCCTCTATCTCCATCTACATCTCTCTCTCACCCTCTATCTTCCTATCGCTCTATCTCCATATACATATCACTCTCTCTCTTCATTCCTCTCCCACTCTATCTATCTCTCACTCTTTCTTATATCTCCCTCTTTCTTCTATCTCAATCATTTTCTTCTATCTAACTATCTCCCTCTTTCTTCTATCTCAATCCTTTTCTCTCTATCTTCCTCCCTCTTCTAACTCTATCTCTCACTCTCACTCTATTTCCTTGCTTTATTTTGGTAAAGTTGAAGTAAAACTAGAATTGTTAAGTTGACATAGAAAATTACCTGACCCGTAGAAGAAGGATCGCCTAAAAAGACCGGAAGTGGCGGTAGCTGGATCCCCAAACCTTGCGCCCGAGCCATGACCTCTCATTGCAAACATTAGATATTACCTATTAGTAAGTCATTTACTCTTAATTAATGAGAACTTCAGTTTTCATTTTGTTACCTCCATTGTCTCCCGCATCTACGCCATCTAGGCTGCCTCGGAAGAGATTGTGGCCTCCAACGCGATCCTTTGTTGTTCCGCCGCGATTCTTTGTCATTCCGCCTCCCTCCTTTCCTTCTCCTATCACCTGATGTTCACTTCTATAGTTTGTCAGAGGGACTGCATCTCGATGTCTCTCTGCGAGACGCGGCGACCAGACGTGCCCACCGATGAAGCCTACGTGGAGCTACCTCTCGCAGGTCTTGCCGCCCTCGAGTCGACAACTCCGTCAAATATAGCAAGCCTATAAAAAAGAGATTTAGTAATATGAAATTGAAATATCTTGAATACTTTGAATAGAAAATGATAAAATGACTTATGAACTCACCATTCGTGTGCTTTTCCACCTCCGCTTACATACGCGGCTTGAGGAACGATTGGTTCATGTTCCCAATCGAAATCTTCGCCATGTATCTTCCTAGCCTCCTCCCGATAGATAGACTGGAAAACAAGAAAACTGTGTAAGTTCAACAATACATATATTTATATTTAATATGAATGATTTCTAAACTTACCAATCACTCGGTTGTAGCCTGACTGCACCCCTCAGGCTTAGAAGGGTCCCTGTGACCTCTCTTCCAGATCTAAGTAGGGGTCGACGGCACACCCGTTTCACACTCCTGTCAATACGTGTTAGTACGAATAGTATATTATGAATATATAAACATAAGTTACATACACTTACGATGCGTTTATCTAAACGAAAGTGGTTATCTTGGTCGTGCCTGCTCTTCCCCTCGACCCCTCTGCATTCTCGAGCCTATCCGGACCTAGCCTTAAACACATAGCTAGCCCAGTACCGACAAAGGGCTCGAAATGCATCAGACCGACCTTGCAACCAACTCACGTGGCACTACACATAGTTGTAGATCATTAAAAATACCATTGAGGAAATTATCAGAAAAAATAATTACTACACCACATGTACCTGCGTGTACTCCTCCTCCGTCAGGTGTCTCTCGCTCTCTTGCCAGAAGTGTAGCACGTGATGCTGGTTCACCTTCAAGTGCTCATTGATAATTTGAGTATGAGCGTTTGACAAAGCTTGTCGAATCGCCTTAACAGCGATGTAGTGAAACACTCTCCTCGCATCCTCAACCATGCGAGGGTCGTTCGGGTCCCCTAAAATAAACCTTGTCTGTGATAAAGAATATATTGAAGAGATGTTCATTAAAAGAGTTTAAGAGTTAAAACAAAGAAACTTTTTTAAACATACTTACCATAAAATTGGCCCATACGGCCTCCTGAAGGTTATCGTGCTCCTGGTGATGGACGCGTGCGTAGTCCTCCCACAAAAGGGCAGACACCCTGTTGATGACCCTGGGATAGTGCAAATGCTCTAAGGATCCGAGGACACCGTTCACTGGTCTGTGGTGTCTCTCACCGGTGAAAGACGAGTCCCACCAAACTCTGCAAGATACTTATTGATTTATTACTTATGTAATCAAAAGAAAGTATAATTGAATACTACAATTTTTATTACCTGTCTCCGACCGGACGAATCACGATCCTCTGTGAAGGGACAGTAGGAGGATTGACAAAGTGAGTCCTCCTCATCCTCCGCATCTGCTGGGGCTCCACATCAGGTGACCCTGATGGCTCGTCACCAGCCGAGTCAAAGGGCTCAGGAACAGAAGGCTCGACAGCCGAGGGCTAGCTGGCCGAGGGCTGGCTCACCGAAGGGTAGCCAAGGTCATATGGCTCCGTAGCCTCTAAGTCAGTCGGTGAGGACTAACATTCAAATGATTCATAAGTAAGTTTATTTGGAAATTGAATTTGAAGAATTTGTCAAAAACGAGTGAAATTTACCTATGACGAAGCTCTAGAGCTGGTCAAAATGTGCCCCAACAGCTGAGAGCGTCTACTCCCGGTCGACGAGGCACCAGCAATAGCATCCTCGGGTCTAGAGGGGTAGAACCCCCTCGTTTGCAGCACCATCTTACCCTTCTTTGATGCCATCTTGTTTTAATAGATAATCAGTAAATATGCAAAGAAGATATACAAAATTCATGTTACTATCTTCAAGAAAACATTACTTGTAATCACTTTCAAAATTCGTCAACATAATTATCATGTGCCCTACTCTTTAAACCAGCCCAACGATCTTCCATCGTGACATGTTCTAATCTCCGTTTTCGCATGTCATATGGCTCTACATCTTCAACATCTCCAACTAATTAATCGAGTCCTGCACCAAGCTCGATGATAAAAGTGTCTGGCAACTCTTGTTCATGGTACACTTATTCAACGTCTTCACTATGATGGTATCATTCATCCCCAGGAGTATATAACCGCTCACGAGGATTCACCTTATATACCACCCACCAAGAACTGAGCTTCGTGCATGGATAAGGTAGATAATACACTTGTTCTACTTGATGTGCAAGAACAAATGTATCGTAACCTCGTAGTCGGTCCTTATGTTTCACTTCCACAATTCCAAATTGGTTTTCTCGAGTTCTATGAGTGCTATCAAACCAGTCACAGTCAAAGAAGACAACTTGAAGGGTCTTATTTCTGGTAAAAGCAAATTCAAGGATTTTGTTAATGATCCCATAATAATCGGTTAGATTCCCTTGAGTGTCAATTGCTCTCGTCATAACACCAGAATTTGATGTTGCCGCAAGACGACGAAGAGCTTCAAAATGAGTTGTATAGAATCGAAAGCCATTTACGTCATATCGATCGTAGCTTCTAAATTCACCAATTGATAAGATAGATGTCGCAAATCTTCATGGACATTGTGAGTCTGATAGTGTCATAGATGATCATAAGTTAAATAACTCTTCTTCAATAATATTATGAATATATAAACATAAGTTACATACACTTACGATGCGTTTATCTAAACGAAAGTGGTTATCTTGGTCGTGCCTACTCTTCCCCTCGACCGCTCTGCATTCTCGAGCCTATCCGGACCTAGCCTTAAACACATAGCTAGCCCAGTACCGACAAAGGGCTCAAAATGCATCAGACCGACCTTGCAACCAACTCACGTGGCCCTACACATAGTTCTAGATCATTAAAAATACCATTGAGGAAATTATCAGAAAAAATAATTACTACACCACACGTACCTGCGTGTACTCCTCCTCCGTCAGGTGTCTCTCGCTCTCTTGCCAGAAGTGTAGCACGTGATGCTGGTTCACCTTCAAGTGCTCATTGATAATTTGAGTATGAGCGTTTGACAAAGCTTGTCGAATCGCCTTAACAGCGATGTAGTGAAACACTCTCCTCGCATCCTCAACCATGCGAGGGTCGTTCGGGTCCCCTAAAATATACTTTGTTTGTGATAAAGAATATATTGAAGAGATGTTCATTAAAAGAGTTTAAGAGTTAAAACAAAGAAACTTTTTTAAACATACTTACCATAAAATTGGCCCATACGGCCTCCTGAAGGTTATCGTGCTCCTGGTGATGGACGCGTGCGTAGTCCTCCCACAAAAGGGCAGACACCCTGTTGATGACCCTGGGATAGTGCAAATGCTCTAAGGATCCGAGGACACCGTTCACTGGTCTGTGGTGTCTCTCACCGGTGAAAGACGAGTCCCACCAAACTCCGCAAGATACTTATTGATTTATTACTTAAGTAATCAAAAGAAAGTATAATTGAATACTACAATTTTTATTACCTGTCTCCGACCGGACGAATCACGATCCTCTGTGAAGGGACAGTAGGAGGATTGACAAAGTGAGTTCTCCTCATCCTCCGCATCTGCTGGGGCGCCACGTCAGGTGACCCTGATGGCTCGTCACCAGCCGAGTCAAAGGGCTCAGGAACAGAAGGCTCGACAGCCGAGGGCTAGCTGGCCGAGGGCTGGCTCACCGAAGGGTAGCCAAGGTCATATGGCTCCGTAGCCTCTAAGTCAGTCGGTGAGGACTAACATTCAAATGATTCATAAGTAAGTTTATTTGGAAATTGAATTTGAAGAATTTGTCAAAAACGAGTGAAATTTACCTATGACGAAGCTCTAGAGCTGGTCAAAATGTGCCCCAACAGCTGAGAGCGTCTACTCCCGGTCGACGAGGCACCAACAATAGCATCCTCGGGTCTAGAGGGGTAGAACCCCCTCGTTTGCAGCACCATCTTACCCTTCTTTGATGCCATCTTGTTTTAATAGATAATCAGTAAATATGCAAATAAGATATACAAAATTCATGTTACTATCTTCAAGAAAACATTACTTGTAATCACTTTCAAAATTCGTCAACATAATTATCATGTGCCCTACTCTTTAAACCAGCCCAACGATCTTCCATCGTGACATGTTCTAATCTTCGTTTTCGCATGTCATATGGCTCTACATCTTCAACATCTCCAACTAATTAATCGAGTCCTGCACCAAGCTCGATGATAAAAGTGTCTGGCAACTCTTGTTCATGGTACACTTATTCAACGTCTTCACTATGATGGTATCATTCATCCCCAGGAGTATATAACCGCTCACGAGGATTCACCTTATATACCACCCACCAAGAACTGAGCTTCGTGCATGGATAAGGTAGATAATACACTTGTTCTACTTGATGTGCAAGAACAAATGTATCGTAACCTCGTAGTCGGTCCTTATGTTTCACTTCCACAATTCCAAATTTGTTTTCTCGAGTTCTATGAGTGCTATCAAACCAGTCACAGTCAAAGAAGACAACTTGAAGGGTCTTATTTCTAGTAAAAGCAAATTCAAGGATTTTGTTAATGATCCCATAATAATCGGTTAGATTCCCTTGAGTGTCAATTGCTCTCGTCATAACACCAGAATTTGATGTTGCCGCAAGACGACGAAGATCTTCAAAATGCGTTGTATAGAATCGAAAGCCATTTATGTCATATCGATCGTAGCTTCTAAATTCACCAATTGATAAGATAGATGTCGCAAATCTTCATGGACATTGTGAGTCTGATAGTGTCATAGATGATCATAAGTTAAATAACTCTTCTTCAATAATATTAACTTATAATATATAGAAGACGAGAGAGTATTACATAATCTCGAAACTAGGATAGGAAACTCGACCCTCCATTTATTCCTTCTTTTCACATCCCTTCTACTTGTTTGGCCGTAGATTGATGTCTATGTGGCCAACATTGTCTGTGGAACTCGCTGAATGTGAAAAAACATCTTTTAGAATACATGTGTAGCAAAATATTTCAATTATCATAAATGTAGGACAATCACTTACTCGAAGTATTCCTGCATACCTTCTATATTTTCGTACATGTAGATTAAAGCAGCAGTCTTGTCATGTTCGGATAGCACGTACGTCTTGTAGCTACCAATGGTAGTACCTCTCATTTGAAAAATGGAGAGGTCGCTTAAAGGGGGTACTTCGTCCACATTGTACTGCATCGCCGAAGTATTGATATTGTTTTCTTCTGCAATTTAGACACTTGAAAAGTATCCTACTTTCTTAAGAGCATATGCTTCAACGATGCACCATTCCACCCTTGCCCTGTTACAAACCATTGGTTTCAGATATCGTAGCGCTTTTTCAATGTGATACATCCACCTGTATTGCACAGTACCGCCAACTTTAGCTTCGAATGGAAGATGGATAAGCAGATGTTGCACTAGATTGAAGAAACCCAGTGGAAATTTTTTTTCCATCTTATATAAAAGTATGGGTATCTCCTTCTGTATCCATCATCCCTATATATTTTTCTTTAGCACAAAGCTTCCTATAGAAATAGATGAGCTCGGCTAAACCTCCCACACTGCATCATATAGATAGCCTCAAAACATAATAGGTAATAGTCTTTTCATTATAATGTGATAATCATTACTCTTCAACCCAATGAGGTTTCCTTTGTTCACTTTCACGGCTCGTTTCAAGCTAGTTGCGTATTCATCTGGGAACTTCAAAGTTTTCATCCATTTCATGACTTCTTTCTTTTCTTTAGATCGAAGACAGAAAGAAGCACGTGGCTTCCCACCACTTTAAAAGATTTCAAGAGTTGGACGGTGACAAATGTCTGCCAAATCTAGTCTAGCTTTGTAATTGTCTTTTGTTTTGCCAGGCATATCCATGCAAGTGCTTATTATACTTTCGCTCATGTTACACTCCTGATGCATGAAATCAATGTTGTGCATTAGAATCTATGACTTCACATACGGTAGCTCCCAAAGTTCACATATGTGAGTCCAATTATGTTCCCCTCCATAACCTACAAAATATCCAGGACGACCTTCATCTGGCACTAGTTTGTCCAACATATCAGAAATTTCAGACCCGTTGAGACATTTTGGTGGTCCTTTAGTGACAACGGTGTTCTTTCTAAAGACATGTCTCTGTTGCCTAAACATGTGATTCAAAGGCATCCATTGTCTATGACAATCGAAGTAAGATAGTTTGCCTCCATGAGTTAGTCGAAAGCAATCCGTGTCTGAAGCACATAACGGACACGTCAGACATCCGTGAGTGCTCCATCTGGAAAACATGTCGTATGCCGGCAAATCATGGAAAAACCACATATAAGCAGCTCGAAGGTTGAATTTCTGCTTCTTGTAACTGTCATACGGTTCGACTCCTGTCTACAAGACTTTCAATTCTTCGATCAGTGGTTTCAACATAACGTTGAGACATGACCCAGGATGATCAGGTCCAGGTACAATGACCCTGAGAAACATGAACTCGTTCTTCGTACAAAGAGCCGGTGGCAGGTTGTACGAAATGACAAAGACGGGCCAACAGGAGTATGGCGTTGCGTTTGTACTGAACGGTGAGAATCCGTCTGTCGCTAATCCGATGCGAACATTCCTTGCATCATGAGGAAAATCTAGATCAAAACGGTCTAGCGTCTTCCATGCATCACCGTTAGACAGATGCGTCCGGAATTCTTTGTTCTCACATTTACCTTCTTTGTGCCGTCTCACGTGTCTTGCGGTTCTTTTGAAAGAAACAACCGCTTTAGCGGAGGTGTCACAGGCAAGTAACAAAGCTTCTTATGTGTGACATCTGTCGTCACATTATCGCCATCGTTATTAACAGCTTCGACATACCTCGGTTTACCATATTTCAAGCACATCTTCTCATTGGCGTGCTCTTTCCAGAATAGCATGCAGTTGTTTGGGTACACATCGATTTTCTCATTGTTCATACTGAGACCAGATATCCTGATCCTTGACTGATACATATTTTTAGGCACTTTGTGAGGTTGTGGAAGGATATCGCAGATCTGTTTCATGAGATCATTGTAGTAGTTGATGGAAAAAAGTACTTGGACTTAATTGCCATAAATCAGGTCGAGAAAGCAAGTACGGTAACCACCGTGTGTTCATGCAATGGCTCTTGTGATTTCTTCAGCTCCTCGAAGAACTCCTCTACCTCATTTGTAAGAGGATCCTCCGCTTCTAGAGCTTCTAGCATCTCATCGATCCTATCAACCTCTGTCATCATCCTCATCCACATCTGCTCTGACTCAAGATTTTGTCTCGCCGTGGAAAGTCCACACATCACAATGTGGAGTGAAGCCGTTTTGACGTAAGTGAAACGAAAGCTCTCATATTCTCAAAAACTTGGTGTTCTGGCATTTTGTACATGGGCACCGCACCATATCTTCTGTTGACAACGAAAATGCTTGATCCAAAAATTTATCTAACTTGATGTCCCACTCATCCGAGTGACAACCAGTTCTGTACTTCCAGCCAGTATACATCCAACCGGTTGTCACCCATATTTGGCTCTTCTATTTAAAGCGAAAGAAATTGTCGTTAATGTATGTAGGATAGGTTCTTAAAATTTCGATAGTACAACACCGCATATTTAACACTACACCCTCAAATCTAGTGCAGTTCTTCAAGTAAAAGGGTCATTTACGACCCTGGTTTAGACGCATACTTTAACTTCCAACTAAATGGTTCTTGTCGGGTCCTAAAAGGGTTGTGTCCGGTCAAGCCAACCCGAATTCCATTTTTGTACATATAGTAACACTCAAGCAATCAAATTAAAAATTATAACCATAATTTAAAAAACAAAGCATTCAATTAAACGTAAACATAAGAATTATTAAATTGTAATTTATCATTTAATAAACATAAACCTAAATATAAACAGTTTTATTATAAACATAGACATAAGCATTGACCTAAACATAAGCAATTTAATTCTCAATATACACATAACCATAAACTTAAACATAAGCATCAATTCAATTCAATTCTATTCTATTCATAAGTATCAAATCAATTCTCAACATAAATTCAATTCAAATCAATTCTACACTTCCATTCGATTGTAAGTACCACAATTCTAAGAATCACAATTTCAACATAAGCACCACCAAAATATAAGCATCACCTAAACATAAGCTCATAATTACAACACTCTAAGCATGAAAATTGTAGATGATGGCTCACAATTCACAACATTGCATCACCTAAACCTAACTAGCAATGAAGTGGGAATGGAGAAGAAAGAAAATTTAACCTAACAATGGAGATGCGGTCGGCGGGGGGGGGGGGGGGGGGGGCGTCGGAGGAGGCCGGCTGGGAGGCGACAAAGGAGGCCGGCAACACCAAAGGAGGTTGGCAGCGTCGGACGGCGCGTCTGGGGCCGCAAACGGGGCGGCCGGTGGCGACGGTGAGTGGCGCGGCGGCAGGCACGGCGGGGGCGGCGGCGGGAGTTTCGGGGGCGGTGTGAGAACGAGTCTATCGGTGGATGATGGGGCAAATATTAGCCCTTATTTGCAATGGCTTGCTTAATTGTGATGGCCCTAGGTTCAAACCTTCGCAATTAATGTCATTTGCGATGGTTCTTTTTATAGCCATCGTAAATAAAGACCAATTTGCTACGGCTTTGTAATTTGCGACGGCCCTAGGGTTGGCCGTCGCAAATAAGCCTTCGTGACAGCCCTCTTTGCGACGGCCTGTGGCCTGCCGTCACAATTTACGTTATTTGCGACGGCCGAACGTCGCAAATAAAGTTAGCCGTCGCAAATGAACGTGTCTCCTGTAGTGTTTTAAAACCCCAAATTCCACTTTCTTGTAATATGCTTTAGTATTACAGGTTCCCGTTAAATTTCACTTGGGAAAACTTTTGAAATTGGTCAGAACATAAAAAAACAAAAAAACACTGGTTATGTGTCATTTTTCTTTTTTGAAGAATATAATGATTTATTTATTGAATTTTTATGGAACTTTTTAGTCATCATACCAACCTCTATGATATTTTTTTCAGATTTAAAAAAAAACTTGAATCAATGTGTGTTCAAAATTTGAAGAATGTCTCATATGTATACGAGCATTTGATTATAATGATGGACAATTTGAACTTTGACATGTTGTAATGCTTTATAAATATTTAAAAAATTTATACATGTATAAATAAGATAATATGTTCATATTAACCACTTTTAGTGGAAGATCCCCTTTTTTGAGGAGATATAAAAATGTGAAAAATATGTGAATGTAAATTAATTTGATACTTACCAAAACATTACAATGTTAGCTATACAAGTTTTAAAATATTTGGTCCAGGTGGTAGATATATATTTTCGAAGAATACAAAAAAATATCATTGAATTTGGACTCAATTTGCAGAATCTATACATACTTGATTATTTATATTGGAATCTAAATAAAAAGAAGCAAGGGAAAAGACAGGTGAAGAACAGACTCAGACCTCTATCATAGGCAGTTCTTTAGCAACAACCGCCTGTGCAGTAGTTAAAAACTGCCTGTGAAAAGATGTACTATGTCTAGGGTTAATTAATATTCTTGATTAAAATGAGGGGTCTTTTAAAACCCCAAATTTCACTTTCTTGTAATATGCTTTAGTATTACAGGTTCCCATTAAATTTCACTTGGGAAAACCTTTGAAATTGGTCAGAACATAAAAAAACAAATAACACAGGTTATTTGCCATTTTTATATCTTGAAGATTATAATGATTTTTTATTAATTTTTTATGGAACTTTTTAATCATTATACCAACGTGTATGATTTTGTTCAGATTTTTATAAATTTTTTTGAATCAATGTTCAAAATTATAAGAATGCCTCATATGTATATGAGCATTTGATTAGAATGATGGATAATTTGAACTTTGACATGTTGGAATGCTTTAAAAAAATTTAAAAAATTTATACATGTATAAATAAGCAATATGTTCATATAGACCACTTTCAATGGAAGATCCTTTTTTCGAGGAGATATAAAAATATGAAAAATATGTGAATGTAAATTTATTTGATATTTACCAAAACATTACAATGTTAGCTATACAAGTTTTAAAATATTTGGTCCAGGTGGTAGATATATATTTTCGAAGAATATAGAAAAAAGTATCATGGAATTTGGACTCAATTTGCAGAATCTTTACATGTTTGAGTATTTATATTGGAATCTAAATAAAAAAGAAGCATGTTAGCACATATTCGGCAGCATTCCTAGCCATGGACTTCCCTTTAGTCTCAATTTGGCGATGACCATATCTCCCAGGGCATCCAGCTTAGTGTCGGCGAAATTCAGCTCCATAAAGGCCTTCTCCATCTCTGGCTCCGGGTCAGACCGGGCTAAATCCCAGAGGCACCAGAGCTTCATTCTCTCACCTGAGGATGTTTCAAGCCTACTGGGACTCAGTTGTTATTGTGCTTTGGAGCTCCTCCAGTGACATCCTTGCAGATGAAAGCTCGGCAGAACCCTCCTTTGAGAATCGTTGGACCTCTTTTGCGTGAAACTGGATCCGTTCAGCCAGCAACTTCTCCTGGTCAATGATTTGCTTCTCTCAGAGGTGTACGCGGTCTCTCCTATCTGCAAGGTCCTTTGCCTTCACCTTATTCTCCCTGGCAGAGACATCACTCTCTTTTGCTGACTCCCTCCAGTACCAGCCACACTTGGTGCTTCTCTTGTTGTCACCAGGACTTGAATTTGTCCAAACGGTTAGCCAAGTCCTTCTTGCCGCGTGCTAGCTTCTGAGAGAGTTCATCCTACCTCTTTTGGATTTCATCCTCTCTTTCATGGAGTTTATCCTCCTTATTGTCAAGCTCATCTTGACACTTGAGGAGTTGATCCCTCAAAGCTTCGAGACTCTCTGAGCGACTGTCAGCCTCTTCGTTGGCCTTTCTGCCATGCTTGTAGATCTCTCAGGTCTTCTCATCGAGGGACTTTATGGAAGCCTCCCTTTTGTTCACCATGTTGTTAAAATGCATTTGTCGGGCCTTTTCTGCTTCCACCCACTCCATCTAATCTGCAAGCCAGGACTGCATCAGCTTCATCTTGAAGTATAGCTGTTTGCGCTAACGCCTCGAGGTGTTGTGCTCTTCTTCAAGGGACTTGCGCTCATAGTCAAAGGCGAGCTAGACCTGGTGGAGGCTTCAGCAGGCATTGTAAATTGAAAACGCCAAGGGGATTGGCTCCGAACCCACTTGGGGTTCATCCTCCGGTTCCACCGGGTCTTTCGGAATAGGCGTTGGAGCCCATGGCACGAGCATGGACTCCAACAACTCAAGATCAGAGGGGCTGAGCTCCGGAAGCTCATCTACCTCCAATGCAGACGAGGAAAGTCCGGTGGCTGGATCTTTAGCCAGTGGCACCATCACCTCTGGAGCTGATGTCAAAACTTCAATCGCACCTTCCAAAGTCTCCGGCACTGGCACTGGTACCTCCGGTGCTGGCTTCGGAGCAGTTGAAGCTTGCTTTTGTATTTGTTCCCACGCAATCGCAACTTCTTCTTAGGCCATTGGTACCGAGGTCGTCTCAATGCTAGTAGGCACCAGAGCTACGGGGTAGACTGCCTCAACCATCGAAGGAGCCGTTTAACCAGCGGAGGCTCTAGACGGTGCGATATCTTGGGCTGTGGTGCTGGTAGATGCTGGAGTAGAAGCTCTCGATACTCTAGAAATAGAGAAATAGAGAGTTTAGGAAAAAGAAAAAAGCAAAAACAAGACTCATGTTCAGGTGCCGATTATTACCTGGGGACACTATCGCTCCAGTTGGCACGAAACTTCTTCCTTGGATGCTTGGAATAAGAACCCACTGTCGTCTGTGTGGCAGACACTCCAGGCTTCGTCCCAGGAGTTGAGGTAGCCACCGGTGTTCCATTAGCTAGTAACTTTGTCATCGGAGGAATTACTCCAGACCCAAAGCCTACCACTGGCACCGGGACCGATGTAGACTTGCCGAACCTAGTGCCCTGTATAAACACTGAATCCGAAGATAATTTGACCACTTGAGCAGGAGCTGATGATGTTGGAGGCACTACCAGTACCGACTGAAGGGTTGGGCGAGGCATCAACACTGCTTCCATCAGACCTGATCTGACGGAACTGCCGTTAGACCGCATCAGCTTCCTCTTCTGACTAGAGGACTCGGTGAGCTCTTTGCCTTTGCCCTATCTTGATTTAGGCTTATTTTGGCTAGAATCCGCCCTGGGGATAACAATCCTTGCTGATGGATCGCTTCTTTGGCGCACTTCAAGACCTATGTCGTCAAGCAACAACATTGTCTTTTGCAGATCCCTCCGGACCTTTGGAACTACGTTCAGAAGTAGGAACTCAGTTGGAGGTCCAATGTCATCTCCCTAGAATGCTCCGCTTTTCAGCTTCTGCAAGTGGAGCTCCAAGGCACGCTCATCAAGATTGGTACCTCAGCCAACTTCAATTTGGAGGAAGTCCGTCTCTCCAAAGAAAGACCAAGCCGCGAACTCTCGTTGCTTGATAGGGTCCCAGTGGTTGGTCACAAAGTTTCTAATGACCATCAAAGACGTTAATTTGCCGTCCACTAAGTGTCGGATCCTAGTCAGCACAGGATTATACCTCCCACACAGCACCGAAAGCTCCTCCCAGGAGTCGGAATCCATCGTCGGAAACCTTTCTGACAGCTCCAACCGGTCATGAGCGTCCACCCGAATCACAACCTAGTTGGTCTTCCAAGTCTCCCACTCTCCAGAAGGAAAAGTTTTGATGTACATGAAAGGGGGATTTCTGCACTTGACGAAATTGTAGAACCCCAACAGGCAGTTACCTTTGTCTGTTGCCCGGAGGGTCAAGAAGGTCTGGAACACAGGGCTGCAGGGCGGCACTCCCACCCACATCTCGCAGAAGCGGACATACATGGCGACTAGCAAGATGGAGTGAGGTCTGAGGTGTTGCAGTTGGAGTCCGTACGACTCCATCAGCTTCAGCATGAAGTTTGATACTAGCGGAACTAGTCCGACCATGGCATATTCCAAAAAGTAAACAATGTAGCCGACAGACCCATTCTTGAACGGGAGCTTGCCGCAATAAATGACATTTCTGAAGGAGTCGCTTTGCCAGCTCATTAGCTTCCGGACTCTGGTGAGACCTTCCTCACTCGTGATCTTGATAGGGAGAAGTCCGAGTTCACTGACCGCAAAGTGGAGCAAAAGTGAGAGTGTGGCGCAAGGGTTCAAGCAGAGAACTCTATGTCAAGAATAGATCAGTGTGTAAGAGTTGTCTCACCTTCCAGCACTTATCTCTTTATTAAGCCTCTGCAACGCTTGGATGGCAACTACATCTGGACTATAGTCACATTCCGCGAAGTTACCTCATGGATGACAAGTGGGCCCGAGTCTACTTTGTTAAAAAGTCGCAACAGGTGAATCGTTGTCAAGATGAGACATTGGAAGCTCGAGGGTGGGGGTCAAGTAGGGCTACAAAGATTAAGCTAGGAACCGATACGGATATTGTAATGGGAACTGGCGTCCTTCAATTTCGTGAGATCCGCACGTCATGCGTCTAACCTACCAAATCAAGAAAGACCGCGTGTCCCAAGAGGAAAGTCGAAGCAGCGGCGTGGGACATATAATGGCCCCACCTATGGCATCAAAACCTCACAATCTCACCAGAGGTAAGCCCGGGGTCCACTATCGATTCCCTGCATACCATGTATCCCTTTGTACCAGAAGAAGATGCGATGAGTTCCACCTACCAGTGTGTGGACTTCTGGAGGCAACACGTGTCCTGTAGTGCCGGACTAGCCTCCCGCCATAGGGTGGCTCTAGCAATACCGGACTGGCCTCCCTCCATTGGGTGGCTTCAGCTCTGCAACGTGCCCCGCAGTACCGGACCTACCTCCAAAGGGTGGCTCCAGCTCTGCCACGTGTCCTGCAGTACCAGACCTACCTCCTTGTCAGGGGTAGCTTTAGTATAGCCACGTGTCAAGGGGCGCTGGACCTGCCTCCCTGATAGGGGAAGCTTCGGTGGTGCCACGTGTCCAGGGGCGCCGGACCTGCCTTCCTGACAGGGGAATCTCCAGGCCTATGTGTGATGAGTAGGTTTAGGCCCGATCTTCCGAAAGGTATGTCGATTGGGGTGGAGAACTCGACGTTGATGATCCGCGGCACTCGAGCGGTTCGAGTACCCCTGCAATCACTACACCACGGCTCCGTTGGTTATCAACCGTGCTGCACACGCTTGACCTCGCCAAGAAGGCTAATCCCTGCAAGTGCAATCGAGAACACGAGCAAGAACGTAGAAGACACGATCGGAAATCGCGAAATTGGGGTCTCACAAACCGTAGAACGGCGATTTTATTGATCTAAGCAAAACCCACCGAATATGACCGGCGGCTGCAGTATTTATAGGCTAGGGTTCGACCAAAACATGATTAGACGCGTCCCTAATGGACTCTTACGGGATACAAGGCCCAAAGGCCCGATTCGGTGGCGCAGCACCGGACAGAAATCTGGACTCGACTTGTTTCGACGATTCCCAATGACTCCGGAGGAATTTTGAGGTGGGACCAGAACCATTGGAAAGTTTATCTTCTCCTCTTTCCGTGCATATGTAGAACGTCAAAAACGGAGTCCGTATGCCTCCTGGGCGTCTGTTTAAGGTGGACTGCTCCTAGACTCCGAGTTGAACTCGAGTCCGAGTTGTAAACTATTTCCATCTACTTGTGGACGTCCCAGGTGGTTGTCCACGCTCCCAAGGCCTCCTTCCTTCACTTGTTGATCTTCTCCATTATTCCTAATAACAATTAAATCATCACATAGCAATCTATTCTCAAACTCACATGCAAAAGAAGTTAAGAACGAATTCACCTGCTGATTTAATAACCGTGCCCGTGCTCTTGTGATTGGTCCTTGCAGTTCAATGCGCGTCTCTGCTGTTGTGATGTCCTCATCATCCTCCCCCTCTTGAATTGGAGTCGTCCTCGACTCAAGTTCATCTTCTTCTCCCAAGTACGGTCGCAAATCTGAAATGTTAAATGTAGGACTAACCCCAAAATCGGGAGGCAATTCAAGCTTATATGCATTATCATTAATCTTTTCAACGATCTTAAAAGGACCAGCAGCTCGTGGCATAAGTTTAGATTTTCTCAAGTCGGGAAATCGCTCTTTTCTCAAATGTAACCACACCAAATCGCCCGGTTCAAGTTTTACTTCTTTTCTACCTTTACTACCTGCAATCCTATACTTCTCATTCATCATTTCAATATTTTTCTTTGTAGTTTCATGCATCTTAAGAATGAATTCAGATCGTTGTGTAGCATCCAAATTTATAGTTTCAGAAGGAGGCAAAGGTAGTAAATCAATAGGAGCACGGGGATTGAAACCATACACTACCTGGAAAGGACTTACCTTTGTCGTGGAGTGAACGGATCTGTTGTAAGCAAATTCTATATGTGGTAAACACTCCTCCCACAACTTCAAATTTGTTTTCAAGACAGCCCGTAACATAGTGGATAAAGTACGATTAACTACCTCGGTCTGTCCATCCGTTTGTGGGTGACATGTAGTTGAAAACAGCAACTTGGTTCCCAAATTATACCACAAAGTTCTCCAAAAATGACTTAAAAATTTTGCATCACGATCAGAAACAATGGTATTTGGCACACCATGTAAACGAACAATTTCCGTCATAAATAAATCAGCAATGTGTGAGGCATTATCATTCTTATGACAAGGTATAAAGTGTGCCATTTTGGAAAAACGATCAACAACTACAAAAATACTATCCCTCCCCCTCTTAGTCCTAGGCAATCCCAAAACAAAGTCCATAGAAATATCCTCCCAAGGTACACTAGGAACAGGAAGAGGCATATAAAGACCATGTGGGTTAAGACGAGACTTAGCTTTGTTGCAAGTAGTGCATCGTGACACGTAGCGCTCGACATCACGCCTCATCTTTGGCCAAAAGAAGTGTGTGGACAGCACGTCTTCAGTTTTCTTCACTCCAAAATGTCCCATCAAACCTCCTCCATGTGCTTCCTGCAAAAGCAATAGACGAACGGAGCTAGCTGGAACGCATAGCTTGTTAGCACGATAGAGGAGACCCTCTCGCAGCACATATTTATTCCAAGTTCTTCCTTCTCTACAATTTTCAAAAGCAACTTTGAAGTCCAAATCAGTAGGATATAATGCTTTAATTGTTTCCAAACCAAAGATTTTATGATCAAGTTGGGACAGCATGGTATAACGCCTAGATAATGCATCGGCAATGATATTTTCCTTCCCTTTCTTATGCTTAATGATGTATGGAAACGACTCTATGAACTCAATCCATTTAGCATGTCGTTTATTCAGATTGGTTTGACACTTAAGATACTTCAATGATTCATGATCGGAATGTATGACAAACTCCTTAGACCAAAGATAATGTTGCCAAGTTTGTAATACACGGACTAAGGCATACAATTCCTTATCATAAGTGGAGTAATTCAGAGAAGGACCATGAAGTTTTTCACTAAAGAAAGCAACGGGTTTACCTCCTTGTATGAGAACGCCTCCAATACCAATGCCGCTTGCATCGCATTCTAGCTCAAAGGTCTTGTCAAAATCAGGAAGTTGTAGTAATGGTGCTTGTGTAAGCTTTGATTTGAGAGCATCAAAAGCTTGTCGCTGCTGTTCGCCCCATCGAAATGGAACTCCCTTCTTCGTTAGCTCATGTAGAGGTGCTGCAATGGTGCTGAAATCCCGCACAAAGCGCCGATAAAATCCTGCAAGACCAAGAAAACTACGAACCTGTGTGACGGTAGTTGGGGCTGGCCAGCTGGTGATTGCTTCAATTTTTGCCTCATCCATCTCAATTCCCTGCGAGGAAACGACATAGCCAAGAAACGAGACTCGATTGGTGCAAAAAACGCACTTTTCGAGGTTACCAAACAAACGTGCATCTCTCAAAACAGTAAAAACAACACGTAAATGATCAAGATGTTCATCATATGACTTGCTGTAAATGAGGATATCATCAAAGTAAACCACCAAAAATTGTCCAATGAAAGCACGTAAAACCTCGTTCATTAATCGCATAAAGGTGCTGGGTGCATTAGTTAAACCAAAAGGCATGACTAACCACTCATAAAGTCCAAACTTGGTTTTAAATGCAGTTTTCCATTCATCTCCTAGTGCCATTCTAATTTGGTGGTAACCACTACGCAAGTCAATTTTTGTGAAGATGATAGCACCACTCAATTCATCAAGCATGTCATCTAATCGAGGAATAGGATAACGATATCGAATGGTGATGTTATTAATCGCTCGACAATCAACACACATGCGCCAACTACCATCTTTCTTAGGAACCAAAAGAACAGGAACGGAACAAGGGCTAAGGCTTTCACGAATGTACCCGCGGTCCAAAAGATCTTGGACTTGTCGCTGAATTTCCTTAGTTTCTTGTGGATTCGCCCTGTAAGCTGCACGATTTGGCAAACTTGCTCCTGGAATCAAATCGATCTTGTGTTCAATGCCTCTCATCGGTGGTAAACCAGGGGGTATCTCGGAGGGAAACACATCCTCAAACTCCTGCAAAAGGTTAGCAACAGCAGGGGGCAATGCAATAGACAATTCATGAAGTGAAAACATGGCTTCTTTGCAAACTAAAGCATAGCACATCCCCTTAGCATCGAATAAATCAGCAAGTTCAGATTTAGTTGCGAGCAATGATGGTGATTTTAACTTAATAACTTGCTGTTTTTCAGATTCTAATTTAGTTGCGTTGCCCTCACGAATTTTACTCTTCTCAAAATGCACAATTTCAGCAGGAGTCATGGGGAGCAAAGTGATTTTCTTTCCCTTATGCATGAGAGTATATTTATTGGTTCTACCATGATGAATAGCATCTGTATCAAATTCCCAAGGACGACCCAATAAAAGAGAACAAGCATCCATAGGAACAACATCAAAATCAGCAAAATCATGGTATGAACCAATTGAAAAATGGATTCTCGCTGTTTGTGTTACCCGAACCTTACCGCTGTTGTTGAACCATTGAATGTGGTACGGATGAGGGTGTGCTCTTGTTGTCAAACCGAGTTTCTTGACGACGTCCGTGTTTACCAAGTTATTGCAGCTACCTCCATCAATTATAGTGTGTACACGGCAGTCCTTGACGACGAGAAATATGTGGAAGAGGTTGTGTCGTTGTAGCTTGTCGTCGGTCTCCACTTTGGAGCTCAAGGCACGCTGCACAATGATGCTCCTATAGTTCTCCGTCGCCGCTGCACCAAGTACCTCTTCTTCGGTGTGTTCGTCATTTGGATCTGTAAAGTCAGTAGCAAGAGAATATTCATCTTCAACATCCGAAGTACTATCATACCCGCCATCGTCGCGTGCTATGTATGCTCGTTTGCTCGGGCAATCTCTCATCATATGACCAAGTCCCTGGCAGCGGTGACACTTAATGTCGGAAGTACGACCCGTAGAAGGAGTGGACGACGAAGGCTTGAATGATGTCGCCTTGCTGCCTTCCGGCACGCGAGAAGGTGGAGCAGCAGGTATAGTTCGTTGGCCGCCATTGGGTGGTGTAGTCGCTGCACGGGGGGCCGAAGATGGTGCTGTTTTGGATGGTGTAGTTGCTGCACGCGGCGTGAAGTTGCTCCTCGTGCGTTGTTGCTGTTGTTGTCGGCCCTGCAATTCTTTTTCTGCCAACATAGCAAGCTGAAACAATCTGTTAACAGTATCATATTCTTTGTAATCAACAATGTCCTGAATTTCACGCCTCAACCCCCCATAAAAACGAGCTATTTTATCATCCATGTCCTCCACTACCCCACAACGCAGCATACCCTTTTGTAATTCTTGATAATACTCCTCTACGGACATGTTACCTTGGTCTAAACGCTGCAATTTTTTGCGAAGGTCCCGCTGAAAAGATGGAGGAACAAATCGAACACGCATAGCTTCCTTTAATCTATCCCATGTTGGAGGATCAGTTCTAGTTTTAACAAGTTCATTCCACCATATGATAGCAAAGTCCTTAAACTCACTAGTGGCTTGACGAACTCTATGTTGTTCAGGAACAAGATGGGAATTAAATTTTTGCTCTACTGTCATCTCCCAATCAAGATAAGCCTCAGCATCATAAGCACCAGAAAAAGAGGGTATAGTAAACTTCACTTTAGCAAAAGGATCATCAGGAGGGCGGTTATAATTGTTATGATTATTACCTCCCATACCTCGACGATAAAGTGGCAGTCTTGGCTGATTACTGTGATCTTCCAGTTCATCATAAGCATTGTCTTCTTGTCTTCCAGCGAGAGGCAACCGAGCCTCAAAAGTATTCATCCGAAGAGCAAGGTCATCCAGTTTGCGAGTCAAGTTCGCCAATGACTCCTCCGTTGATGCGTTGTATTTGGCGAACATATCACGTAACTCAACATGTTGAACACATTCGTCATTATTTTCTTCTCCTGCCATTGTTAGTAAGAAACAAAAGACAACAAAAAAATGTTATCCCTATCAACTACAGTGACAATGTGGAAGGTGGAAGAAAAGAATCTCTCTCGCTCAAGCGTCTTACCACGCTCTTACAAGTGTTCTTACCAACACAGCAGGTGGTGTGGACGGTGAGATGAACCAATGAAGCGTGGAGTGATTGCAAAGGTACCTGTTATGCTCAAGAGAAAGGTGGAGCTTGGATGGTATAATATGGTGGCTAATAAGCAGAAAATCATTAACAGCTAAACAAAGTTGAATAAGTATTCAATGTAGGAAACTGTTGCTGGTCAACTGAGTGCCCTACAGCCTAGCACAACACAAGGAAGTATCAAGGCAAAAGAAAGACAGAATGATATAACCAAACAAACAGCACCAAGTGGTATAGGCCAATTGCTTTAATATGCGTGCTCTTCACTATTTTTTTTTCTTTTTTGTAATATTTTTTTGATATTTTTTCTTTACTCAGTAGCAAAAATATAGGAAGCACACAAATTTGCAGCTCAATTGGATGTAATATGCGGCCTATAGAAAATCAAGAAGGTTCTTTAAAATTCGTGCTGAAACTTCGGAGGCCGGATAGCCTATCTTCCGAGGGGAATTTGGGCAATCTAATTTCGCCGAACGCGGCTACGCGGCGGAAAATCAGATGCGAAATTTCGCGTAGATGAATTTGAAAAAAAAATTCGCCCGATTTCGAGTTCGTATGCGAAAGTTATGGCCGTTTTAAGGTAGGCTGTCCGAGTTACGTTTTTTTGGATGTTGATTCCAACTCGGTTTGAGAACAGAACTCGCAAACGGATACGAAAACGATCGGGAATTTGCACAGCAACTAATGGGGTGGTGTGTGATGATTCAAGGATGAATGGCACAAATATTTGTCACCTAATCTAGGGCTGGCGATGCGGGAGTTCACGCAAGGCGGCTAGCTAGGGCAAACCGATGAACGTGGCGGATCGGTTTGTTATTTAGGGATTGTGGAATAGGTGTCGAATAGCAAGAAAACAAAGACGAAACACGATAACTAGGACCAAAAAACACAAAGCTAAACCAGCAACAAGACTCAACCACACGAATGCAAACTCAACAATGCAAACTGAAAAACGAAACTGCAGGCACTATAGTCTGGGAAGCGGTAAAAACGATCTAATTTTTTTTTGTGGCTTTTTTGTGGACTCTAGGTACGAAACAAAATCGATCTAATGGAAGGAAGGAAAACAAAGATACCTCACGGGCAACCTGGAAATCTGATACCAATTGATGAGTAGGTTTAGGCCCGATCTTCCGAAAGGTATGTCGATTGGGGTGGAGAACTCGACGTTGATGATCCGCGGCACTCGAGCGGTTCGAGTACCCCTGCAATCACTACACCACGGCTCCATTGGTTATCAACCGTGCTGCACACGCTTGACCTCGCCAAGAAGGCTAATCCCTGCAAGTGCAATCGAGAACACGAGCAAGAACGTAGAAGACACGATCGGAAATCGCGAAATTGGGGTCTCACAAACCGTAGAACGGCGATTTTATTGATCTAAGCAAAACCCACCGAATATGACCGGCGGCTGCAGTATTTATAGGCTAGGGTTCGACCAAAACATGATTAGACGCGTCCCTAATGGACTCTTACGGGATACAAGGCCCAAAGGCCCGATTCGGTGGCGCAGCACCGGACAGAAATCTGGACTCGACTTGTTTCGACGATTCCCAATGACTCCGGAGGAATTTTGAGGTGGGACCAGAACCATTGGAAAGTTTATCTTCTCCTCTTTCCGTGCATATGTAGAACGTCAAAAACGGAGTCCGTATGCCTCCTGGGCGTCTGTTTTAAGGTGGACTGCTCCTGGACTCCGAGTTGAACTCGAGTCCGAGTTGTAAACTATTTCCATCTACTTGTGGACGTCCCAGGTGGTTGTCCACGCTCCCAAGGCCTCCTTCCTTCACTTGTTGATCTTCTCCATTATTCCTAATAACAATTAAATCATCACATAGCAATCTATTCTCAAACTCACATGCAAAAGAAGTTAAGAACGAATTCACCTGCTGATTTAATAACCGTGCCCGTGCTCTTGTGATTGGTCCTTGCAGTTCAATGCGCGTCTCTGCTGTTGTGATGTCCTCATCAATGTGTCACACGCCCGGACCTATGTCTGCAATGGGAAGACAGCAGAATCTCTAACGGCGCGGACATTCAAGTGCTATTAATTTGCCGTTACAGTATCAGGATAATGTGTCATTAATGTCATATTAATGATGCTTGATCAGGGCATTATAAAGACTGATAATGCTACTATTATCACACTAATGACCACCCTAACACCCTTACATTGTGTAAAGGGCGGTTATCAAAGCTAGGGCCACCTGTCGGGCCAAGGCGCATGTTGTAACAGCCAGCCCTTGGCATATAAAAGGGCTGCACTTCACGATAGAAGATCATTTGAGACAAGCTCAACTCACGCCAAGTCATCTCATGCAATAAACTCACCTTGTGGAGTAGGGTATTACGCTTAGGCGGCCTGAACCACATAAAATCCTCTGTGTTCACCATTGTTCTTGATCTTGATTAGCGCCCCTTAGTAGTGCCGGGCGAAGTATCTTAGTCTACACTTCAACAATATGTACATTCAAAATGTTGCAATTTTTATTGAAGCATCCAGGAGACATGCGAAGATGCAAAAGATAGATGATATATTATGTCCATGTATTGATTGAGAAAATAAGATTGCTTGGATAGATACTATAGTAATCCAATCTCATTAGTGAAAAGAGGTCCCAAAGAAAACTACACGATATGGATAGAGCATACTGAGTTAGATACACGTGAAGTGGATAAAGATGATCAGAGAGGTTTGGATGACGATAATGTTCATATCGATGATGGTAGTGACAATCAAGATTGTGATGATGATAAGTTCGATTGTGAGGATATGTTGCGTCACATTGAACCATATGTATTGATTTCTATGGGAGCAAGTAAAGGTTTAAGTTAAATGGAGACATTGCAGAATGCGACAGCGGGGATTTTATTTGATGAATCAAGAGGGTTGTGATATAGAGTTTACTACATTGCGTATAGTACTAAAACTACTAAAGTTGAAAGCAACACATGGATGGTCCGATTGTAGTTTCTGTGATCTTTTGAATATTTTGGCAGAAATTCTTCTAAATCCCAATAAACTGCCAGAAGCATTTATAAAGCGAAGAAACTTCCTTGCCCGATGGCACTAGGTGTGACAAAAATACACACTTGTGTGAACCATTGTATTATGTATCGCAAAGAGCGTGAGCTCTCAACTAGATGCCCCATTGTGGTGTCAGTAGATACAAGAAGGACTACAATTACCAGTATGTTACCGACATGAATAAGACCCAGAAGAATAAGAAGTTTATTATTCGCCTTGAAGGTAACGATGATGATACTTATGACGATGCAGGCAGGAAGAATAAGAGAAAAAGTTCCCTCCTTGGTGACGTGGTACCTTCTAGTAATTGATCACTTGAAGCGTTTGTTCTCAAACCCTAGGGAGGCTGAACTTATGCGCTGGCATTCCGAGCTGTGCAGGAAGAATGAAAAACATATTTGACAACCTTCTAATGCAACCCAGTGGAAATTTTTTTATATTCAGTATCCAGAATTTGCAAAGGAAATTAGAGATGTAAGGTTTGCCTTGGGTACCTACGGAATGAATCCATTTGGTGAAAAAACGAGCATACACAGCACATGGCCCATGGTCTTAACGATGTACAACCTACCGATGTGGTTGCGTCACAAAAGGAAATATATTTTGTTATCTGTTCTTATCCATAGTCCGAAACAAACTGGTATCGAAATTGAAGTGCTCTTGGAACCTTTAATAGAAGATATGGCGAAATTGTGGAATGAAGGGGTGCGTACATGGGATGAGTACAAGAGGGAGTATTTCACTCTAAGTGCAATGATATTCGTTACTGTGCATGATTATCCTGGTCTGTTTACATTATCGGGCCAAAAGAAAAGGAGGAAAGGTTGTGCAAGGTGCGTGGATGGAACTGGATTTTTATACCTCACTTCATCCAGAAAGACGGTGCACATGAGACACTGGCAGTTCTTGACAGATAGACACAAGTATAGAAACATGAAAGAACAAATTGATAACAAAATCGAAAAAGATACTGCATCAAAAACTTACAGTGGATAAATCATGTTCAAAATGGTCAATAACATTAATATTTCTTTCGGTAAGAGAGAAAATGTAAAAGAACAAAGAGAAAGAAAAGTACATTTTCGCTTGATAGGACTGACATGACTTTGAAGAAACAATCAATTTTTTTCAAGTATCATCTGTATTGGAAGAACTTGGAATTTTGCCATAGTATTGATTTGGTGCACATTACAAAGAATGTATTTGATAGCATCATTGGACCTTGTTGGACATGCCTAGGAAAACAAAGGAAGAATTCAAATCACGTATGGACCTAGTAAATATTGATATGAGACCAGAGCTTAACCCGGTAGAAACGGTGAATGGGAAGCATTACCTTCCACCAACCAGCTACACCTTGACACTACAAGAGAAAAAGGCAATTCGCAAATGCCTGCATGGGTCAGAGTGCCCACGAGTTTCTACAAACCGGCCATTCTTTGTTCAGATTCTTTGTGCACTACAATAAAACACATAACGAGGTTTAGAATGTGTTGGTTTGAACAATCTCAAAGTATAGATCAAAGTGAGAGTATACAGGAATTTGTTTGGTATTTTTGGAGCAGATGTACAATGAGCAATTGAATTTTGATGTTGGAATCAACATATGAAAATAATGTTCTGGTAATATTGAACAGCAGAGAATATAAGTATTAAACTATGCTAGTTACAATGAAAATGGAACTCAAAAGTAAGAAAATAAGATATCGACACTAAGGATAACTTACATCCTCACGATTCACTCTATATTTGTTGTTGGTCTAAAGATGCTCGCATACATAATACCCGCATAAGACAGTCCCAGCAGGCCGCTTCAGACAAGCATAATATCTTTTAATGTTTCGTATTAGGAGGTCTTTGACCGCCATGTTGTTCTGCGTAAAACTGCCAAGCGCTGTAATAAAAGAAATGTCATGTAAACTTGTCAACACATTCTAAATGTGTGTAAATTAAAATTATTGAATAAATGTACAGTTTCAAAATGAAAGGAAATCTCTGTAACACTTTGGTGGGTAATCGGTTGAGTCCAAGTCTATTACCAAACCCTGCGTTGTCTTGATGAAGATAATTATGTAGTAATTACTGCACACATACAAACACACGTGTTAACAATTAGCAATAACTGCTATTTCAATGTCATGTGTCGAACATACTCAAAGTGGTACGGAGCCTTTACAAGGTCCTTGCCGTCTCTGACAAAGTTAAATATTGCATGTCCTATATAGGCTGCAACTTATGTCCTTCTATCCTTCTTAAGTCTTGCGATTGATTTTTCAAATTCTTTTTTTTTTCATGTGCCTGAACTGTGCTGAGTCTTGATCCGCCTTGACGTCGAATAACGTCTTTGCAATCCATGTAGGGTCAAGGATACTTGCCTTTCATTTCATCTTTTCATTATCCATGTATTGCATTCTATTGAAGAAGTCCAGAATTGTTATAATCTCATGAAATGTGTATGCGTGTAGTAAGAAAAGCAAATGCAAAATATTAGAGACACTTACAAGCACCAGACGTGTAGCAGGTTGATTTCGAGCATGCCCTGATGGAAAACGGTATGCGGCTCTTCAAATAAAATGACTCGTTTATCTGCTCCAGTGCTCCAGAATGCATCTTTTGGAATACAAAATGTGACGCAAGAAATATCATATTTTGTGTTGGCAAGGATGTACCACTCG
Organism: Tuctoria greenei; assembly: GCA_036927565.1. NCBI lineage: Eukaryota > Viridiplantae > Streptophyta > Magnoliopsida > Poales > Poaceae > Tuctoria > Tuctoria greenei. Next base: position 192,761,754 of record JAYESD010000002.1, on the reverse strand, counting down.
TGCATTCTTTTGAGCGGGGCAGGTTGTTTGCTAAGTTGTACAAATGTCATCAACGGCTTCCCATTCTCAAATTTAGGAGGAACATCCTGAAGCTTGTATATTGGAACTCCTTGTTTAATTAATGTCGTCCGCCGATTATACATGACACCATCTTCTTCCCACTCCTCGATATCTTCTAATGCTGGCTCATGAAAAGAACGAGATGCACTCGATTTTATAATATTTTCCTTCATAGTTTCGAAATACTTTAACACTTCTGATGAAGGTTTCTTAATTTCGTATGAGCTAACTTTGATAGGCACTGATGATCGAGGAGTAGTCGTCGGAAGTTGGACACTAGCTTGTTGTTGAACATGTTGTTCAACTGATTGCTCTTTACTCCCAACAGATGGCTCTAGTACTACTTCAAGCTGTTACTCAACTGGTTGGTCTTTACTAGCAACAGCTTGCTCTGGTACTGCTTGAAACTGTTGTCCAACTTGTTGCTCTTGGTTATCATCCTTGCTGAGACATAGGGGGAGTGAATCTTCCTGGACTGGGAGTGGATCTTCCTGGACTTTCGCCTTAGAATACATGGTTGCAGTATTTTGATATGTGACGGGGCTAGAAATCGGCTCATCGTCTGACACGATATCACGTTGGTGCCAAAGGATTAATTAGATGACAACCTGCCCCAGAGTCACGATCCCGTCATGTGTGATGTGGTCTAATTCATAATCCTCATAATCATTATTAATGATCTGAAGAACATGCACCACAACATAATACAAGGGAAGTGGATTTCCGTTGAAGTAAGAATCAGGCTTTGCCATAGCAGTGGCAACCTGTTTTGTTTTGTTCCCTGCTCCACCGATCAGGACAAGAAGACGACAAGATCTGTCCTTAGCAATATCATCGACAGCAAACTTATGGGTTGACCCTGAGCCTGGCACAGAACCTACATTGCTAGGGTAGGCAGTTGGAGATACCAATTGCTCCTTTGGCACGGGAACCATCGTTGTACACGGTGCCACTAATTGTCCCGATTGTCTATGTTGTTCCATTATTTCTTGCACATTTTCCTTGACCTTTTGAGCAATTGTTTCATCAAGTGTTTCCTTGAACTTCTCACGTCTTCTATATGTCTCTTTATCTTCCGGGAAACCATCTGACTAAGACATTTGAGTAGAGATTGCTTGAACCCGTCCATTGTGTTCAGGGTTTCTAAGGATAGCGGTAAGTTGGTCATTCTCACTCTTCGGCTTGAAGAGACCCTTCTGTTGCTTTTCCATTACTCCTTTCATTTTTTCCTCTACTTCATACATAGATTTGGGCTTTTCAAGTTTTCCCTCGCTGGTCAAACCATACCGAGCAAAGACCCACCATTGAGTTCTCTCATCATAGCCTTCTAACAGGTGAGGATTGTCCTTACTGGTAATTTCGTCTAAAATCTTATTCCATTTCTGGACTTTGGGGGCATATCTGGCAGACCCCAAGAGATGATGGTATTTGTTCTTTTTGGCAAGCTCTGACCTAGTTGCACTTAGGGCTTTAGAATCAGGTGTGGTCTTTTGACGAACAAATTCTTGCCACTGAGATTGTGTGATCTTTCCTATCTTCCTCGGGCTAGGGACCTTATCGGCCTTAACATAAGCATTCATTTCACTTCCAGCCACGAAACTTCTTGCCGCAAGAGACCAATGTTGCTTTCTTTATAGCTTCTTCTGTGACTTTCAGGAACTTGAATTGTTTCTTTATCCTTTCCCACAACTCGTTCTTGGTCTCCTCGGGTAATTTTCTCCATTTCTCGATTGTGATCGGCACGAGCTCTCTAACAAGAAAACCGCATACATTTCGTTACTTGGTAACTAAATCTAGTGGTTCTTGAGGAAGCCCACCTAGACCGACCCTTGTTATGTAGATGATGCGGTCCAATGGACCCTTATTGGGACCTCGTTGCCCTCATTTCCGCTTGAGTGAACATGAGGATTCATCCATTGGAGAACCTTCGGCGGTTTTAGGAGCGAAGTCACCTCGTTGTCTTCGCGATTAATCTCGGTAGGAAAGAATTATAAGACTTCGTATACTTGACAACCAACATTAACTTGAACTGCTGAAGTTAAGATTCTTGATCCATACCTTGTCGGAAGGATCATATTTCGGGTCTAGATCCTCTGAAGTCTTTTTATTTTTTATATTCGGAAAAGGATATGATGGACTATGAAAGGAGCCTGAACTGCTGGAGTCAGTAAACTCCATGTTGTCTTCTTTATTGTTACCAGCAGCACAAGTCTTCTTAGGGATTTCCATGCTAGAACTGATAAGACAAAAAACATAATGAATGACATATTAACTCTACATGAAGTGTCCCGCAGAACCATCAACCACTTGTGAGTCACAAACAATTTATGAAGTCATGGCCAAAACACGAGTACAAGGTGAGATATTTGACTTGCTATACCATTACATCCATCATGTGGTTAGAATGGATGGTGCTGAGGATAAAAAGCATGTCGTTAACAATGGAGGCCTTGCCACACAATTCAACTTTTACCGGTATAAGCATGGCTAAGCTTGACATTTCGCAAAATAAAAACTAACCCTGAACTTCGTGGGACGGCTAGGGTTCAAAAACTTGAAAAATTTTCTTATTTGCAAAAATGCAACACAAGCTGGGCATAGAGATGTTCTTATCCATCCCTTTCGATTTCATTGGCAGGAAATAGTGTTGTATTGCCAAGTAATTGTGTAAAGCAGTTGCTTGCTTTCAGTTGCTTTCTAATAGAGCTCAAAGAGATGTCAAAGCATGTACAAGTTGTATAATAAGGAGAAAGACTGTCCAACACATCATGACAACTGACATATTAGACCCATTGATTGATCGGACTTTTGGGGTGAACTTAGGAATTTAATATGTTAGCTTCTTTGGTTTGTATATGGGTATTATTGGATTGGTTTAATTTAGGTTTAGTTTTGTAAGGCACATATGTTGACTCACTAAAAGAGGACAATACTGCTAGAATCAAAAGCAGAAGCCAACAGCGGCTATTGTTATTACCAATAATCCCACTGCAAGGAGGGTGATTCGAACCCAGGACCTCCAGGACACAAGTGGATAAACTCTACCGCAGTGTCAGACCCACCCTCCTATAAAGATCCAGCACAATGTGGTGTCTCGGGAAGGGAATTTCTAGGTAGTCCACCCCTTGATTAATTTGCAGTGAGGCTGATTCGAACCCAGGACATCTAGCACTAGGAAAAGTCTCTCAAATGTCAAGTAAAACATTGTAATAAAACAATGTAGAATTGTTTAATACTTCAAAGTCTCACATAGCAACCACCGAAAAATTAACTGTAACCTCATACCTCATATCTACAGATGTTTCCTGTTAGTCAAAAACAAGCAACATGCACCTTTCAAAGCTACCATTTACCTTTTCACCACAGATTGTAAAGCCAATCACTGCCGAACTACATACTCCAAGTACTGTCAATCACATGAACTATTGTTATTACCAATAATCTTGAGCTAACAGCGGCTATTGTTATTACCAATAGTCCACATGCTAGAAAGGACAAGATCTTCCTCCGAACAGTGGGAATACCGCTCCTATAAAACAAATTTGAAAAACTATTGCACTTTTCGAATTCCCGAACCCTAACCAAGGAAATCTATTCAAGGCACCATTTGACTCGGCCGGCGGGAAGGCGAGGTGGGAGGCGGCACGAGGACAGAGGAGGGAAGGTCGAAGGGTTTTGGGTTTACCGTGAAGCTCGGAGACAACAGTAATGGCTTTGCTCGGCGTACGTGGAAGTGGCGAGGGCGAAGCAAATGGACAACGGCGAAGCTCGGCAGTGACGGCAAAGCTCGGCGGCGATAGCGAAGCTCGCAGCGAGAGCGGCGAAGACTTGGCGGCAAACAAAATTTTGGCAGCCTGACAGCGTCTAAGTGATTTTGCCCGGGTTAGGTTTTCCCAACGCAGCCCAGGCGGATTTTAAGTACCAACTGTCTGAGAAGATGGTTATCTCAGGCGGGTGGTAATTACCAGCCGCTTTAGAAGATGCATTTATCTCGGACGGTCGTTAAGTAATACCCGCCTGAGATAATATTTTTCTCAGGCGGTTATTCAGTACCAACCGCCTGAGAAAATCTTTACGTAAGTTTAATTAATATTCTTGATTAAATGTGGGGCCTTTCAAAAGCCCAAATTCCACTTTGTTATAATATGATTCAGTATTAAAGATTACCATTAAATTTAACTTTATAAAGCCTTTGAAATTGGTCAGAACATAAAAAACATATAACAATTGCTATTTGTTATTTTTATATCTTTATGAATATAATGATTTTTTCAGTTTTTTCAATGGACATTTTTAGTCATCATACCAACCTCTGTTAATTTTTTCAGATTTTTTTAAATTTTTTTTAATCAATGTGTGTACAAAATTTGATGAATGCCTCATATGTATGTGAGCATTTAGTTAGAATGATGGATAATTTGAATTTTGACATGTTGGAATGCTTTAAAAAAATTAACAAAATTCATACATGTATAAATAATACAAATATGTTCATACAAACTAATTTTAGTGAAGGATCCTTTTTTTAGGAGATACACAAATATGAATAATATGTGAGTATAAATTAATTCGGTATTTACCAAAACATTACAATGTCAGCTATACAAGTTTTAAAATATTTGGTCTAGTTGGTAGATGTCAACTTTTGAAAAATATAGAAGAAAGAATCATCGAATTTGGACTCAATTTGCAGAATCTATACATGTTTGAGTATTTATATTGGAATCTAAATAAAAAAGAAACAAGGAAAAAGAAAACTGAAGAACAGGCTCGGGCAATTATCGCAGGCGGTCGGTAAGCAAGATCTGCCTGAGATAACATTTTTTCTCAGGCGGTTATCAGTACCAACCGCCTGAGAAGATCTTTACAACTTCTTAATTAATATTCTTGATTAAATGTGAGGCCTTTCAAAATCCCAAAGTCCACTTTCTTATAATATGATTGATTATTAAAGGTTACCATTATTTTTCACTTCATAAAGCCTTTGAAATTAGTCAGAACATAAAAAACATATAACAATTGCTATTTTCCATTTTTCTATCTTGATGAATATAATGATTTTTTCATTTATCTTTTCAATGGACATTTTTAGTCATCATACCAACCTCTATGAATTTTTTCAAATTTTTTTAAATTTTTTTGAATCAATGTGTGTTCAAAATTTGATGAATGCCTCATATTTATATGAGTATTTAGTTAGAATGATGGATAATTTGAATTTTGACATGTTGGAATGCTTTAAGAAAATTAAAAAAATTCATACATGTATAAATAATATAAATATGTTCATACAAACAAATTTCAATGAAGGATCCTTTTTTTAGGAGATACACAAATGTGAATAATATGTGAGTATATATTAATTTGATATTTACCAAAATATTACAATGTCAGCTATACAAGTTATAAAATATTTGGTCCAGGTGGTAGATGTTAATTTTTGAAAAATATAGAAGAAAGAATCATCGAATTTGGACTCAATTTGAAGAATCTATACATGTTTGAGTATTTATATTGGAATCTAAATAAAAAGAAACAAGGGAAAAGAAAACTGATGAATGGCTCGGGCAATTATCTTAGGCGGTCGGTGAGTAATACCTGCCTGAAGTAACTGTTTTCTCAGGCGGTTATTCTGTACCAACCGCCTGAAAAGATCTCTACTTCTTCTTAATTAATATTATTGATTAAATGTGGGGCCTTTCAAAATCCCGAATTCCACTTTCTTGTAATATGATTGATTATTAAAGGTTACCATTAAATTTCACTTCATAAAGCCTTTAAAATTGGTCAGAACATAAAAAACATATAACAATTGCTATTTGTCATTTTTCTATCTTGATGAATATAATGATTTTTTAATTTAATTTTTCAATGGACATTTTTAGTGATGATACCAACCTCTATGAATTTTTTCAGATTTTTTAAAATTTGTTTGAGTCAATATGTGTTCAAAATTTGATGAATGCCTCATATGTATGTGAGCATTTAGTTAGAATGATGGATAATTTGAATATTGACATGTTGGAATGCTTTAAAAAAATTAACAAAATTCATACATGTATAAATAATACAAATATGTTCATACAAACCAATTTCAGTGAAGGATCCTTTTTTTAGGAGATACCCAAATGTGAATAATATGTGAGTATAAATTAATTTCATATTTACCAAAATATTACAATGTCAGCTATACAAATTTTAAAATATTTGGTCTATATGGTAGATGTCAATGTTTGAAAAATATAGAAGAAAGAATCATCAAATTTGGACTCAAATCGCAGAATCTATACATGTTTGAGTATTTATATTGGAATCTAAATAAAAAAAGCAAGGGAAAAGAAAACTGAAGAACAGGCTCGGACAATTATCTCAGACGTTCGTAAGTAATATCTGCCTGAGATAATCTTTTTCAAAGATGGTTATTCAGTACCAACCGCCTGAGTAGCAGTTAAAAACCGCCTATGAAAACGGACGCCTATATAAAGACCCCTTGGGCACCACAGAAAACCTAACCCTGGAGATTTTCCATCGACACCACCAGGCTGCAAAAATTTTCCCCCGTGCGCTGGCTGATACTGCATTCATCCTTTGATCAACCATCGAACAGAGAAAAGGTTAGAAGAGACTTCTTCTTCACTATCATGTTTTTAATTTGTTCTTTTTCACAGTTTCATTTTGTTGTGTTTACATATGCGTCCAGCCCCACCCCCCCCCCCCCCCCCAACCACTTGAGATTTGTAGTAGATTTGAATGATTAAAGGTTGAAAGATGTATTTTAGTCTCCCCTTCAGCTCACCCATGAATTTTATAGAACAAGAAGTAGATCTGAAGGATTAAAAGCTGAAGATGAATACAAGCACATCACGTGTTTGATGAAATGTTTCAATGAATAAGCCTAACTTCAAAAATCCATTATGGTCACTAGGAAGCCTTATTTTCTTGGAACCCTCATGAACATACCTACATGATACCAATATTCACTCATATAAAAATATGTTATTGAAGCATGGACCGTAGAGCGTGCATGTATGCCAAGACCCGATCCTATGTACATTCATAATGTTGCAAATTTTATCGAAGCATCCAAGAGACATGCGAAGTTGCAAAAGAGAGATGACATATTATGTCCATGTATCGACTCCAAAAATAAGATTGCTTGGATAGATACTATAGTAATCCAATCTCATTTGGTGAAAAGAGGTTTCAAAAAAAAAACTACATAATATGGACAGAGCATGGTGAGTTAGATAAACATGATGTGGATAAAGATGATGAGAGAGGTTTAGATGACGATAATGTTCATATCGATGATGGTAGTGACAATCAAGATGGTGATGATGATGATGAGTTCGATTGTGAGGCGATGTTGCATCACATAGAACCATATGTATTGACGTCTATGGGAGCAAGTAAAGGTTTAAGTAAAATGGAGATAATGCAGAATGCAGCGACATAGCTTTTATATGATGAATCAAACAGTAGTGATAAAGAGTTTACTACATTGCGTGCTGTCTTAGAACTACTAAAGTTGAACGCCACACACGAATAATCCGATTGTAGTTTCTTTGATCTTTTGAATTATATGGCAGAAATTCTTCCAAATCCAAATAAACTGCCCAGAAGCACTTATAAAGCGAAGAAATTTCTTTGCCCGATGGCACTAGGTGTGACAAAAATACACGCTTGTGTGAACCATTGTATTCTGTATCGCAAAGAGCATGAGCTCACAACTAGATGCCCCATCTGTGGTATTAATAGATATAAGAAGGACTACAATCACCAGTATGTTACCAACATGAAAAAGTATTAGAAGAATAAGAAGTTTATTATTGGTCCAGAAGTTGACGATGACGATACTTCTGACGATGCAGACGGGAAGAATAAGAGAAAAATTGTTGCCTTGGTGATCTGGTACCTCATAGTAATTGATTGCTTGAAGCGTTTGTTCTCAAACCCTAGGGAGGCTGAACTTATGCGTTGGCATTCTGAGCAGCGTAAGAAGAATGAAAAACATATTCAACACCCTGGTGATGCAACGCAGTGGGAAAATTTTAATATTCAATATCCAAAATTTGCAAAGGAAATCAGAAATGTGAGGTTTGTCTGGGTTACAGACGGAATGAATCTGTTTAGTGAAAAAAGGAGCATACACAACACATGGCCCGTGGTCTTAACGATGTACAACCTACCGACGTGGTTGTGTCACAACAGGAAATATATCTTGTTATCTGTTCTTATCCAAGGTCCGAAACAACCTGGCATCAAAATTGATGTGTTCTTGAAACCTTTAATGGAAGATATGGAGAAATTGTGGAATTAAGGGGTACGTACATGGGATGAGTACAAGCGAGAGTATTTCACGCTAAGAGCAATGATATTCGTTACCGTGCATAATTACCCCAGACTGTTTACATTATCGGGACAAACGAAAGAAAAGAAATGTTGTGTAAGGAGCGTGGATAGAACTGGATTTCTATACCTCACTTCATCCAGAAAGACGGTGTACATGAGACACCGACGGTTCTTGATAGATACACACAAGTATAGGAAGATGAATGAACAATTTGATAATAAAATCGAAAAAGCTACTGCACCAAAACCTTACAGTGGAAAACTTGTGTTTGAAATGGTCAAGAACATTCATATTGCTTTCGGTAAGGGCAAAAAATGTAATGGAATCAAGAGAAAGAAAAGTTCATCTTCGGGTGATACAACTAACATGGCTTTCAAGAAACAATCAATTTTTTTCAAGTATCTTCCATATTGAAAGAATCTAGAACTTTGCCATAGTATTGATTTGATGCACGTTACAAAGAATGTATTTGACAGCATCATTGGACCTTGCTAGACATGTCGACAAAAACAAACGACTGATTAAATTCATGTATGGACCTAATAAATCTTGATTTGAGACCAGAGCTTCATCCAGTAGGAAGCATTACCTTCCCCCAGCCAGCTACAACATGACGCTAGAAGAGAAAAAAGCAATTTGCATATGCTTGCGTGGGATCAAAGTGCCCACGAGTTTCTCATCCAATATCCGCAAACTAATCTCTATGATCAGATAAAAGCATTGGTGCCACTATATTTACATCATATGTTTTTGTTGGAGAGATATTTAGGAGTATTAAAAGGTTATGTGCGGAACCGTGCTCACTCAGATGGTTCAATTATGGAAGGATACACCACTCAAGAAGTGATTGAGGGTTGCGCTGATTATATCAAAGACGGAAAACCGATAGGTGTGCCTATACCATTACATGAGGGTAGACTACGTGGGAAAGGCAAAGTGGGTAAGAAAACTTTCATCGTTCAAGATTATAAGAATGTACACCGTGCACATTTTGGTGTACTACAACAGCTCGCGATAGCTGAGTCGTACATCGAGGAACACCAAATTGAGCTTCGTGAAAAAAACCAAGACCGCACAAAGGACTGGATCATGAAAGAGCACAGAAGATGTTTCACTAAATAATTAATGGACAAAAATATACCATACGGAAACTCTATAGAAGAGGCAACAATGAAGAAGTTAGCTTCTGGCCCATCTGCTTTGGTGACATCATGGCAAACATATGACATCAATGGTTACACATTTTACACTAAAGAAAAAGACAGTAAGAGTGTTGCACAAAATAGTGGTATTCGTATTGATGCTTATGATTCACAAGGGCAGAAGACCACATACTTCGGGTTCATAGAGGAAATATGGGAACTTGATTATGGAGAAAGAATGGTAACGCCCATATTTATGTGCCAATGGGTCAAACATCCTGATGGTTTCAAAGTGGACAATTACTGATAGACTTGAATAAAGCGGGTTATAAAGATGACCTGTGGGTTCTCGCCGATAGTGTTGCACAAGTTTTTTATGTACAAGATCCAGAAACTGAGAAGATGCACGTAGTTGTTTCTGGAAAGCAAAATAATGTTGGGGTTGAGAATGTGGGAGATAATAAAGGGGAATATAATAAATATGAAGAGATGTACCTTTTCACTGAACCAGAAAACATCAAGCGCGTAGAGAGAAGCATTAAAAATGATTTGAAACCCTATATGCGAGAAGATGTCAATGCTGGAAAAAATGTATGATATATATTGTATATATTTGTATCCTATGAAATCAACTTAGAACAATGCTCTATTTCAGCTTTAGATAGCATGTTTCGAACATTATTAAATTCAGCTTCTGTTTCGAACATTATTACGTTATTATATTTATCACCTTCACTTGTTCCATATGTTATCAAATTGTATGTGTATATAAATTTTTTCTGACCTATGATGATTAGGCTTGCCTTCCGTCAGCTTGGTTCCAAACAACATCTAGAAGCACAACTCTTGAAGCTCCTGTCAAGCTAATCCCTTCACAACAAGATCTTGTAGATGCAAGTAACACCCGACACTCATCATTTCGATTGTTAAAAGCTTCAATTGAAGTCTAACGATACTTCCCATCCATTTGAGGGCTTGTTTCGATAGGAGTGGATCCACTTCAATATAAGTGGATTGAGGAGAAAATTAGTTCATTCTTCACTCCAATCCACATCAATCCAGTTAGATTGAGTACACTCGAACAAGCCCTAAAAGAATTCATTCTCTTCTCTCCATTTAAAAACTTATGAAGATACTACTTTATAAATTCTAATGGTTAAATATATTGACTACAAATCAGTACCATATCTCTTATTGCTTCACACAAGCGACGAAGTGAACATCTTCAATCATAAATCTTGTTTTTACCATTTTCATAGGAATTTGACCTTAATCTTTATAGCCTAGATTTATCAATAAGTGAAGCTTCCTCATCAGATATGTTAATGGCAGTTACAAGTGAAGGGTGTATCGAAGCTAATAAAATCTCAACAGGACTGCAGACAAAGAGATGTTGCATATGAGTGATAATGTCTAGGTTAGACAACATGAAGCTATGATGGCAGCCTTCAACAACATGAAAAGTGATGCCAAGGTTATGCTTGCATCAACCAAGGTATGTTGTGAGGGCATAAGACTTGGTAGAGCATCACGGTTATGCTTGCCCCAACAAGTGTTATACCCTCACAACATGCCTTGGTTGATGCAGGCATAACCTTAACATCACTTTTCATGTTGTTGAAGGTTGTCATCATTGCTTCACGCTAACCTGGACATTGCCACTCATATGCAGGATCTTTTATCTTCATTCCAATTCAGATTTCGTTAGTTTCGACACATCCTTCGCTTATAACTGTCTTTAACATGTGTGATAAGGAAGCTTCACTTATTGATAAATATATACTTGAAACATTAAGATGAAATCCCTATGAAAGGGTGAAAACAAGATTTGTGATTGAAGTTATTCGCTTCCTTGTGTGAAGCACTAAGAGGGTAGGTACTGATTTTTAGTCAATATATTTAGGCATTAAAACTAAGAAAGGAGCATCTTCCTAAGTTATCAAATGGACAGGAGGAAAAGAAATCCTTCTAATGGATGGGAAAATCCTTCCAAGGGTCCTCAGGCTTCAATTGATGCTTTCAACAATCCAAATGATGATCCACAGGTGTTACTTGCATCTACAAGAGGTTGTTGTGCAGGGATTAGCTTGACAGGTGCTTATCAACATCACAGGCGGTTCTTAATTAACAAGCAGTCTGTGACAACAATTACTTTCCCCAGACGGTTCTTGAATAAAAACTGCTTATGATGATTGAACCAGTACATACGGTTCTTGAACAATGACCACCTTTGAAAATCATGTATTTACCCAGGCGTCGGTTAATTAAGAACCCTCTGTGAAGTTTGCCACATCACAGGCGGTTCTTAATTAATAACCGCCTAAGAAAATAATGTATTTACCCATGCGGTTGTTTCTTAAAATCCGCCTGTGATGTTCTGTCATCACAGATGCTTATTGTATCATTAATCATCACAGTCTCATTTTTTTTACGGATCGCCTATTTTTGAAAAATTGAGGCTAGACGGGGATGTACTCCAACCGTTCTGGGTTTGTGTGCCTCACACCCTCATATTTATGTTCGCAAAGTTGCCAGTTTATATCATGAAAAAATGAGGTCTCGTCCCTGGCAAGACAAATATGCATGCCAGTTATAACTAACAAAGTATTTCTCAGCTAGGCACAAAAATTTTATTTTCTCTTTCAGAATTGGAGATAATAGTTTTTCGACTGTGGGATAGAAATATTTTGTCCATGAATCACATCTCTCAGACCCAAGACATACGTATATAATTCTGCCTCAGGTACTTCTGTTCCTCTATGATCGGCATAACATTCTTACAGAGGAATACATATTGAATCAAAGCATTGGGCTTGCACCAGAATTAGACCACACCATCTTTATTTAACAGCACAAATGTGATTGAGGAGATTTACATTAAGAGCAAAGGGACCAATAACATGTACCACTACAGAAATGCCGAACATAAACAATGGCCAAATTAATTGACGTTGGTGCCGTCATCAATTAAATATTTTATAACGGCTAAGGCCCACAGTTGTCAATCAGGCCTTAATTGGCAATCGTTAACCTAGCACCATCGTCAATTAGTTATGAGCGATGACCCATCATTGGCAATAAGAGCCGTCCTCAATATGGGCCGAGTAACAGGCCGACCCGAGCCACAATTGGTGACAGTAGACCTATACCGTCGCCAATGAGAACCATAATTGGTGATGGTGGGCCTAACCATTGCCAATAACCCCTTTATTGGTGACGGTAGACCGAACCGTCATTCGTTCTTGACCTAATACCCACGCCAAGCTCAACAGTTCACTCTCGCGCCTCACAATTCACTCACTCGCTGCGCGCTTGAATGTCGCTGCTGCCTCGGATAAACGCGCGCTCAAAGGTCGCCACCGAAGCTCGCTGCTGCTGCCACCAAAGCTTGCCGCCGCTGCTGCGCACCTCTCCTCAGGTAAGCCACCCTCCTCTCTCCTTCCCCCTCCTCCATGGTGGCCACGAGCCCCCTCCCAACTCCATGGACGCTGTCTATGAGCCCCCTCCCCACTCCATGGCCGGAGGCAAGCCCCCCACCCCCCCCCCCCCCCCCGCACCCTCCCTCCCACGGCCGAGCCCCCCAACCTCCCTGCATAGTCGGTGGGCATGCTCCCCCACCCTCCCTCCCATGGCAGAGACCTTCCCCACCCCCCTCACCCTCCCAGCACCCTCCACGGCCTCCCCACCGCCCTCCCAGCACCCTCCACAGCCCCTTGCAGCACAGTTTGAATTATGCAGTGTGAATTATGAGATACAAATGTGAATTGTGCAATGTGAATTATGCAATGTTTGAATGTGAGATGCAAATGTGAATTATGCAAGTTTGAATGTGATAATTATGCAATTTTGAGGTGCAAGTTTAATTATACAATTGAATTAGGCCATTGTTAGTTATGCAAGTTTATTGTGAATTATGCAATGTTTAATTTTGGAATATGAATTATGCAATGTTTAACTATGCCCTCAATGGTTAAATATGATATGCCCTCAATGTCAATCTAGAATTATACCCTTAATGTTAGTTCATTATTATGTTGTTCATTAACTGGTACTTATTGTTTATTTATATTTAATGTTCTTAGTGATTACTTGATATATGTAAGTCAATGGGTTTCGGGCCTACCCGGCCTGGCACGACCGACCCGACATGACACGACAATCATTAAATGCGTGTCATGCCATATATATAGTTGTAGTTGTAACATACGCGTTGAGATAAGACGGAAGCAAACAGCGATGGCGAGGACCGCCCGGAAGCGAACGGACATGGAAGTGTCATCTAAGACCAACTTTCCTCTATCTCTCTTTCTTGTTCTTTCCTTTCTTGTAAATGACTTAAAAAGGAAAACAAAATACGTAACCTATAGAAATGCGTCACCCATTTTGGATCGACACGTATCACATGTGATAGTCATGTGAGACGTGCAGGGTCGGAATTGTCCCTTTTTGGATAGTCTAGGAGGGACCGAGTGCTTATGACGAGCTAGGTACGGGGTCTGGATCAAGATGTGATTTCGACAGCATAGCCCTGTTACCAAGGATGTATATGTTGATGTTGTTTACCAAGAACAAGAGTTGTCAGACTCTTCTGTCGTCGAGCTTGGTTTGGGACTCGATAACTTAGTTGGAGATGCAAATGATGTAGAGACTCGTAAGATGAGAAAAAAAATGGGCAAAAACCACGACAAAAGATCGATGGTTCGGTTTACAGAGTAGAGTACACGGTCGTGATTTTAATGAATTTAGAAAATGAGTACAATTAACGTTTCCTTCATCTCTTCTTTCCTCTTTTATACTTTCCTTTAAATACATTAGCATGCTTTCCTTTAAAGAGGATGTCATTGAGCAGTAGCAGACGATGGGAGGCGGAGAGGCAGAGCATTCTGGGCACGAGTGTCACGAGAGCTTACGAGGTCTTCCAGGGCCATTAGCTTAGAGGGGCTACATGGGCTCAAGTGCAGAGCCATCTACCTGAGTCGTCACAGTAGTCACGACAAGTAAATAACAATTAATAACATAAATTATAGAAGTAAAAATTTAATTTATAATATTAATATTTAAAATTACTAGGACCACTATAAGTTCGAGGACTCAGTGGCCAGGGGTATTCTTCAGCCACCGCAGGCTGACCTGGCTTCAGAGCCTGCTTCAGAGCACACCTTGGAGCCTGCTTTGGAGCCCGCTGGCAAGCCAGCGCAGTCGAGTGACCCCTCTTCTGGGTCACCAAATGTGGAGCTGGCTCTAAGGCGGCGGACTAGGAGGAGCCACTGCAGTGCTCCTCCTTTGGTTCCTGCAAACTCAGACGATCGGATCGTTATTCGTCCGGTTGGCGATAGGTAAGTAAATCTCTAATGATTCAATTTACATATTTTTAAACTTATATATGTACTAATTGAGAATCATCTATTAGTTCTTGTGAAGACTTCTTGTTTATAGGATAGGGACACTACCAGCAAGTGAACGCTGTCCTTGGCTGTCTAGTCTGTTTGCACTACCCAAGTGTAGTGAACGGAGCCGCTGCTATGTCCTGGGACGATTACGATACAGCCCAAGACGCTGTTCAAAGCAACTACCAGGATGCTGTGTGGCATGACTTCATGGTAAGTATGAAGAATATTTGTGTAATACAAATCTGTTATAGGTTAAATACATTTACTTGTGTATTTCTTCTTCTAGGCACAATACTGTTTGGAGGACGAGGTCCAATAGTTGGATCATGCTCGTTTGGTCTTTCATACGAACGCCTGGAAGCTCGACAAGCAGTCAATATCAAACACCCGCAATGAAGCGACCAAGGCATACTTCAAGTTGCACCGGGAGGAGGGTGAGCCAGGGCAGTACAGAGAGGTTGCAGACAAGTACTTGACGGTGGCGCATTACTAAGAGGTAAAGTAGCTGCTTCATTTTCTGATTTTGTTAACAATCTTCTGAACCAATAATAAATGTGTGCAGGTCGGCGTTGTGTGGCTTGACAGCCGCCTGGACTTGTACCTTGCCCTGTGCGCCCATTGGGCGAGCGAGGGTTTCTGGGCTTGTCTATCACCCATCGAGAGAGTCGAGGGACGGAAGGGAAACACCGATTAGGTGTGGACGCCTACCCAAGGCTTGCCAAAAGGATGGTAAGTGTGACTTGAATTCTACTTAAGTAATTTTATAATCGTCACTGCCCTAACACATATCGATACGAGCGTGAGAGCAGTCAGGAGCCGACACCTATGCAGGTGTTGAATAGGGGTCATTTGGGAAGTGACTCACCGCAGCCTGAGTAGCAGTTTTCTCATGCGGCGTCAGTGGCATTGGTGAGTTATTTTGCTAAGTTAATTGAATTCACTTTAATTGTGTTGATGACGATCATTTTTTGTATTTCCAGGCAAGGTACGGCAAGAGGCGCATAGTCTTCGAGGTGAAGAGTACAATTGGCAAAGTGTGACAATCGTCCTCGAAGCTACATACACAGCCGGTAGTGGAAAACCTCATGGAAGGTGAGTTTTGGTATTTTTTAATTTAATATGAAAATTTAAAAATCTTACTTCTTTGTCTAGGTTAGCCATCTTCCATGGAGTGGTGAACTCAAGGGAGGCGCGGACTTCCTCGACAGCCTCTTCATCCCAGGCGGCTGGGTCCAACAGTCGTTGGAGCTGTGATCAGGAGCACCAAAGGATGCAGGAAGAACTTTGTTCGAGCAACGGGCAGCAAGCAGCCTTGAGGGCTAGGGACAATTATTATAACTCGTTCATGCTACAGCTGCAAGCTTCTTTACAGGTAAGTTTTCACCATTGTACTTAACTATTCTAATATCTAAATCACTTGTATGTGATGCTGTTTTGCTTTGTATTTGCAGGATTTGGACCCGGGATGCAGGCGGCCATACCCAAGAGGCAGCCTCCACCATTGGTGGTGCCACAGGTGCCGACTAGTGCACTGGTACAAAATCTTACTCAAATCCATTCAAACTTGGTGAAATTTGATCAAACCTACTCAAACATAGCCAAAACTAGTCAAACATGGTGAAATGTGATGAAACTTACTCAAACATAGCCAAAATAGTTGAACTTGCTCTAACTTAGTCAAGTATGATTAAACTTACTTAAATATAGCCAAAACTAGTTGAACTTGCTCAAACTTGCGTAAACACAGCCAAAACTAGTAGATCTTTTTCAAACTTAGTAAAATGTGACCAAACATACTCAAACATAGCCAAATGTAGCTTGTAATAAGAAAATTTAGTCAAATATGCATTTTGAAACTTATAACTTGTCTAACTACATTGGCACATCACACGAATTGGTGACGGAGGCTCAAAATCCATCGCCGCATGTTCTAACGCTTGGATGACGGCTCAAGGACGACTTCGCAGGTTCCGGAGGCAGCGGAAGGGGTAGTGTTTAGTGTGTCGTGTGTATTAGTGTACAATGTTTGTGATGTACTGTTTTCGCTATGCATGGGAATATGTTTATATGCCTATGTGAGCTGGGCATCGAGCAAGGGCTGGCCTCGAAGCCATGGCAGCATTTTCTGTTTTTTTAATTACCTTCCTTATTGGCGCCGATTTCTGGTACTTGGCAGTAGCCAATAAGCCATAATAATTGACGATGGTCACGGTAAACGTCGCCAATAAGACATAATAATTGCCGATGGCCGGACCCACCGTCGCCAATTAGTCTCCATTGCCGCCACGTGTCGCGTTAAACTAATGGGCGACAGGTAGCCGTTGCCAATAACGTTATAAACAACTATTCCCGACGCCAATAGTGTTATAAACGATAAATTATTGGCGACGGCTGGAAACCGTCTTATAACATTGTTATCACCCTTATAAACGACAGTTTTTGACCGTCATTTATGTTCGCGATTCCTGTAGTGTATGAAATCAACGAGCACATAAATAACTCGATTTCATCATTTTAGCACTGAAGCCATCATAGTATTATGGTTTTAACTGTTCATAGCAGCACAATTTATTTGTTGTGTGGAATGCACGGCATTATTCAAGGGTATAGTCCAAGCATGTGCTTGCACAATGACCTAGGTCATAGGGACCTCGTGTGTTATACCATGTTTGTTGTACTAATATATATGGAAACCCTATTTTCTTATGTCAACAGTACACAAAAACTGGTATTTTAAAAGTGGAAAATTATGTATGAAATCAAGTGAGAATATTTGATGGTTCATGTTTTTACCGTATTAAGAAAAGTTGTGGATTACAGTTGAATTAGGAAATGTACGTTCCGCGAACTTGCTTGGCACATTAGTGAGTGAGAAGATTGACACGATAATAAAGACCATAAAAATGCCTTAACAATCAGGGACATGACCCATATCATGTTAGAGGTCCCCATTGTTTATCTGAGAAGAGAAAGAAGGGAAGTATGTTGCTATATATACTTCTAGTGCCCATATTGCGGCTGCCCCCGCTATAGTTTATATAGACATAGAACAATGTATCCAAAAGACCTCAAATAATATTAATTTTACAATAGCTAAATCCGGAGTTTTGTCGTCCAATGCTCGAGTACGTAATATATCCTTTGTTGGGAATACCTATCTATGAGACCTTCAATATGGTTTCATGTTATCCGAATCTCGAGTTTTGACTTCCATTTCTCGAGTGGTAACTAATCTCGAGAATTCCAACTTCTTTTTTATTGAAATATAACTGTCAAGCTTTATATCCATGAATCTAGAATCTTTTGCTTGCATTGTATTTTGCAACTTAATTCAAATTGTCATTTGAAATTAACGGTATCCAAATACTCTTAAAGGAGCAAAATTACAATCACACATTTTTATCTTTATTTGTCATTTATGATTGGTATACCATTGTTACAGAGGACCACGTACATAATCAAAGCAGTGGCCATGCACCGGTATTAATCCAAACCATCTTTATTTAACAGCACAAAAGTGGGGAAGGGGCTTTACATTATGAGCAATGGGACCTATTACATGCATGGAATCAACTAGCAGAAAAATAAATATATCCCATAACTCGAGCACCAAGGCCATCCAAGTAATCTGGGACAAAATGTTCACAGCCGCACTCGTAGTTTGTTCTGCAGAAGGCACGGTAGTATTTTAGACCAGCGTCCAGGCATGTACTTGCACACTGACCTAGATCGCAATTAATGTCCTGCTGTGTTATAGCATGTTTGCCGATCAACTGTACATGGAAATCATTTATTTCATAAGTAAACAAGTTGGCATGAAATCAAGCAAAATAATTTATGTGGAGATATGTATGTTCCGCAGACATACTTACGTGCTTCAGTAAATGAGCAGATAGACTTATAATGACCATAATAATTGCCTTAACAATTGAGTGCACAAGCCTCATCACACCAGAGCACATCTTTGTTGACCTAAGAAGAAGGATAAAAGTACGTTGCTATGTAAGCTTCTCCTGTACATAGCCCCTAATCCGCTAATCTTTATATAGATATAGAATCACATCCTTTGTCTATACTAACATATATGTAAGACATGTGAAACTAATTTTGTAGTATGTCAATCTCAAGTTTTGATATCCATTTATGGGTAACATTTCACCTTTTCTTAGGCTACCATATTAATTAGACATTTGATATTAGTTTTGAGATATCTTAATCTCTAGTTTTGACATTCATGACTCGAGTAACTAGTATTCAGTATCCAATTTGTGCCTGCTTTTGTTTGATTGATTCAAGCTGTATCTCTGTGAATCAAAGAACATTTGCTTCTGCTGCGAACACAAATAGAAGACAGCTGGTCAAGCTGCGACGGCTCACTTCCCAAGTTAGAAAAATGAAAGATTCTAAAATTACATAAATAGAATTCAAGTAACACTTACCATCCGTTTAGCAAGATGTATGTAGCCGTCTCCAACCAAACGGTGTTTTCCGTCCGTCCCTCTACTTTCTCGACGGGTTTTAGACACGCCCTGGAAGCCCTGGCTCCCACAACAGGCACACAAAGCACGGTACGCGTCCGGATGGCTATCAAGCCACGCTACAACGACCTGTGCACATTTATTATTAAATGAAAACATTGATCACAATCAGATAATGAAGCAAAGTAAAATTAACACTTTACCTCTGCGTACTGCGCCTCCAGTCGGCCGCTTCCCTGTACTTCTCCGGCTAACCCTCCTCCAGATGCAACTTGAAATAAGCCTTTGTAGCTTGAACGTGAGCCGTCGATAGTGACTGTGTCACGAGCTTCCTGGCGCAGTTATGGAAGACGAGACGAGTGTGATCTGTCTGCTCGGCCTCGTTCTTCAAACGGTACCGTGCCTGGAAGAACAAATATACAAATAAATGTATTTAACTTATAATAAATTTATATTACACAAATATTGTTCATACTTACCATGAAGTCGTGGCACACAGCCTCCTGGTGGTTGCCGTAAGCAAGGTCCTGGGCTGTAGCATAATCGTCCCAAGACGTGGCAGCGTGTCCGTTCACTACACCGGGGTAGTGCAAATGGACTAGACAGCCCAAGACACTATTCATCTACTGGTGGTGTCCCTGACCCGTGAACGAATAATCATCCCAAAACATGATACATGATTCTAAATTATTATATATATAAGCCTTTAAATATCTAAATTGAATTGTTAAAGATTTAGTTACCAATCGCCAATCGGACGAATAATGATCCGATCATTTCAGTTTGCAGGAGCCGCAGGAGGATCCACATAGTGGCTCCTCCTAGTCCGCCGTTGTGGAACCGGATCCACATCAAGTGATCCATAAGTGGGGTCACCCGATTGCACTGCCTCCGAACAAGGAGGCACCAAAGAAGAAGGCTCCAAAGCAGGCACCGAAACAGACACCGAAGGAGGCATCCTAGCCTCTGAGTCCTCGAACATAGAGTCATCCTGATAATTTTAAAGATTCATATCATAAAATAAAGAATTCATTATATATTTTGTGTAATTAAATGTTCTTTACATGTTGTGACTGATGTATAGGTTCGTGTGATGACTTCAATAGATGGCTCACCAACTGAGCCTGTCTACCTCCGCTAAGTTGACTGCCCTTGAAGACCCCGTCTCCTCTCGTGGCTCTCGGTGGCAGAAGGCTCCGTACATCTGCCCCCCATCATCTGCTACTGCTCGACGACATCTTGTTTACAAAAAATTGCTAATGAATGTAATAGGCGACCTGGGCACCCACATCCCCATCACACTCTCCCTAGTGCTCTCCTGCCAACAAGACCTTGGCAGCACCCTCGTCTTCATAGGCATCTACAATGCTGTCACCGACCTCATCTACAGCATGCCCATGCCGGTCCAGACCATAAAGGCCATCGCGGCCGCGGTGCTCTCTGACCCCTCCTTCGCCGTCCCCGACTCAACTTTTCTATGGCCATCGTCAAGTACATTTGCTACAAGTAGGACCTCGGCAAGGCTAAGTCCAGGGGCCCCTTCCCATGGACGGGCCTCAACGGCCTCGTGCTATCCATTTGAATGGTGCTGGTAATACTCGAGGACACTTATGTAGCCTAGACTCCTAGTTCTAGAGCATAGGGTTGTGGTTATCAGGGTGGTGGGTTCAAATCCCACTGCCCATATCATCAAAATGAAGAATACCTATATATCAGTGTTTTTTGCTTCTTTCTTAGTGTTGTAGCTTATTTGGCAAAGAAATAGCAAGCTTCAACATAACCAAGCATAGAAAAATTGAATTTCTACAGAAAATCGACCAAAACATATCTGTTCTAAACATGGAAATATTACAAGTACCAGACACCGTTATTATGGAGCCATTCTGGTTTAAGAAACAAATTTGAATTGTCCAATTCATATATACTCTAATACTTTTCTCTTCCCTCTATTATACTCTTCTCACAAGTAAGCCACCCAAGATTTGAATAGACTATTACTATAATTATCAGGTGCAAAGATTGAGAAGGATAATTCTATGTGTATGCTAGTCAAACAGCCCATTCCAGAAGCTATTAATTTCATAACCCGCAGCACTTGAAATGACAAGAAAATTCCCCCAAGCTTGAACTATGTAGATTTAGTTTGTTAACTTGCAGGAGAATAAACCATTTTAATAATTAATACTTTCTTGAGGCGATAACATTTAATACTATGAAGTTGCAAGTCGCAAAACTAAAAAAATGGTGGAGCACAATTCTTTCCCAAGTTCTTCCTTGGGACCACTGACAAACTGATCATAACCAACACAAATTTCATACACTAATGACAACTTAACTGACTAGTATGATTGAGATACTAACTTAACCTAAAGGAATCTTATGCAAAGCAACAGACAGGCAGGCAGGCCAGCTGAGTCACATCAAAATATATCGGAGCATCATCAACCTGTCAACTTTAAAGTTCTCGTAGGCACCATTCAAATGAAAATGTAAAAGTATAATAGCAAACAATTCCACCTCGAGGTGTTGTGGATGGCGCAGGAGGGCGGCGGCGTACCTCGACTCGTCGGGTCGATTGATGGCGGTGGCATGACGGCGGCGCGACGCCGGGGTGACCACGTGGAAAGCTGCGGGGCGGCGGAGCGGCGGCAACGATTAGCTCGACGCGGGGGCGCGTGTGGGTGCAAAATGAAAATGTAGAGGCGCACGGCCGGGAAATAATCCTATTTCTAATAGATGACGGTAGTGAATATGTTAAGTGTCGTCAATTAAGGCCTAATTGATGATAGTACTTTTTACCCGTCGTCTACTACGGCTCGGGTGGGCTCGGTTTCGGCCCACATTGACTACGGGCCTTAATTGACGACAGGTTGCCATCATCATTAAGTAATTGACGATGGTACTAGGTCAACCGTTATCAATTGTGGGATAACTGACGACGACAGGATTTAAACATCATCAATTATTTAACAGATGATGGCCCCATCATCCATTATTTTGGCCATCGTCTATTGTCGCGATTTCTGTAGTGAGTGGCTTAAAGTTGAATTGGGGATATGTACGTTCCACAGACATACCTATGTGCATCAGTAATCGAGCAGATGACGTGATAATAAGGACCACAAAGATTGCTTTAACAATCGAGTACACAACCCACATCGTATCGGAGATCGTCATACTTGTATTAAACGACACCATCTTTGTTCGACAGCATAAAGTGATGGAGGGGGTTTACATTAAGAGCAAAGGGACTGATTACATGCCTGAAATAAACTAGGAGTTAAATAAGTCCATACCATTACTCGACCATGGAATCCATCGTTGTATCCTAGTATAAAATGTTCGCAACAACAATTGTAGTTTGTTTGCAAAAAACAAGGTAATATACGAGACCATAGTCCAAGCATGTAAGTACTTATGCACTGACCTAGGTCACAAGGACTTTTTGTGTTATAGAGGATCGACTATATATAGAAACCTATTATTTTATAATGCACAAGTTAGCTTGAAAATCAAGTGAGAATTCTTGATGGTTTGTTGTCTTGGCCAAATAAAAAAACAACGGGTTAAACTTTCATGTTGGATGTGTACATTCTGTAGACATACTGAGGTGCATCAGCTAGTAATCGAGCAGATGGGTGTGATAATAAGGACCATAAAGAATGCTATATCAATCGAGTACACGACCTTCATCATATCAGAGCTCATCATACTTCTATTAAACCACACCATATTGATTTAATATCACAAAAGTAATGGAGGAGGTTTATATTAAGAGCAAAGGATACACTACATGCGTAAAATAACCTAGCAGATAAATATATCCATCCCATCACTACTATAAAAATCTTCATCGCATGCGGCTCTGAATATATTGTCACAAGCAGAAATCAAAACTGCCTGAAACAAAGAGTCCTAACATGTTATCACAGGATCTAGAAACCGCCTGTGATGATGCATTATCTTAGGCGGGTCCTAACATACAACTTTGCCAGTGATAAAGCACTAGGAAACTACTAATGAAATGCTATTATTTTTAATTTTCTGATCAAATTTAAATAACAGCAATCACAAATATATTAAATGCAATTCATAGTTTGTACATTGCAATTCATATTATTGCAAATCATAGCTTCATACATTGCAATTCATAGTGTGTACATTTGCAAAATATTGTTTGATACATCGCAATTTATAGTTTCTCTCAGCATGCATCTATAATTCATAGTTCATACATTGCAATTCATAGCTTGCTCTCTCTAACATTAAAATGAATCAAAAATGGATGTGCTCCTATGAATAGGAAACGGTTGTGTCTCCTTTAATCTAGATCGAGCTGCAATCTGGAAGACAAGATTGTTAATGTTCCACCTCCCACTTTGTAGCATCAATGTCTGTCTTCTCTGTTTCCGCTTGGTGCCTAATGAAGACAAAGAGAGAAGGCACGTTTGGCGTGGATGGCAATGGCGAGGGCGAGGACAACGCAGCGACCCCGAGGGTGAGGACGGTGCTCGCCATTGACAGTGATGACAAGGGCGAGGATGGCGAGGGTGAAGGGAAAGGGGGCGACGGGGGAGGGCTTTGCGGCAAAAATAAAATGTTAGGGTTGCGGGGCGCAACCGACAGTTCATTTATATAGAAAATATTTGCCACAGACAGTGGTTTCTTAATCACCTCCTAGAAAAACATTTTAAGTAAATTATAAAACTTATTTTCTTAGGCAGCATAATCTTAATACCCGTCTAGGAAGCTGACCAGTCGCTGCTAAGAATACTATTTTCACGGGCCTCTATTGTCTTAATACCCGCCTGCGAAAACTTAAGACACTTTTTGATCAACTTATGCGATACATATCTATAATGATTTTCTAGATTAACAATGTGTAATACATCCATGAAACAGATAAATAGTCCACTATTTTATGTTCTTAATATACATATCTATAAAGATTTTATTTATCAGTAGGACAACACTTTATTAGTTCATTTCTGGTTGTTTATCTTGAGGACAACAACATTAGAACTATTTTTGCACACCAATGAACAACGAAAGAAAGTTCATTACCTTAAAAACAATATATTACAAACATGAAAAATGAAAAACACAAACTAAAACAATAAAAGAAAATCAACACAACTAAACACAAGAAAAAACAACTTCTTCTTCTCGTCCTCCTCCGCCTCCTCCTCCTTGGGCTCATGGCCGGGCAGGGGTGCCTCCCGCGGCGAGGACTGGAAGCCTAGTCTCCTGGACATCTGTGAAACCCAGTTCCGAAAATGAACCAAGTGAACGTATATTTGAGCCCAGGACGTTCAACACACATACACGAGTACATTCACAAAAGGATATACAAAAAATTACCACAGAACAAGATTAATTAAGCACTTTTATTATAGAATTCATAATATCCTTGGATGCATGCTCTAATAAATATTAATGATAAGTTTGAACTAATGCAGCGGAAATAAACTAATAAAGCAACTATGCAGCTAAGCAATAGGGTAGCGCGGCTCCAAGCAACACCACAGGAAAAGCTGACGGGAGACATGACCTAGAACTCCGCATCATCATTATTATACTCCCAACTCTAACCTACAACTATTGGTGCAGGAATTGCAAGGGTGAGTGCATGTCGTACTCAGCAAGTGTGGAAAGTATGACATGCAGCTGATACAAATGATGAATATAATAACGGCTAAATGCTGAAAAGTACATTAAAACATTTGAAAAGCAATATATTATATGTATGTGAAGTAAACCCATCATAAACCACGTAGTTACCATAATACTAGTCCATATTCCATTACCATCATCCATATACCAGATTTCTCATTACAATTAACCATATCCAATACCATAATTCAATCCATAACCAGCCATAACCATATTACCAACCATAACCATCCCAAATATCAAGTTCCCTCTAATCGTGTAGGTCACCCAGGTGCTTTTAATCGGGAGCACGACTATCATGATAGTTTTAATACTCTGCAGAGTTTGTATCACTTTACCCACGTGTTTGTGATTTCATCACCTGTCGGTGACTAAAGAACATCCCTTATGCCAATTACACTTCCATTGGTGTATGGCCAAGAGATCAAAAAATAGTCTTTACAAAGGGACTACTAGCATGTACGGACCCACTGAGGTTCCACCGGTTGTGATGTCTCCAACTAAGCACATCTTCAATGAAGGGCCCCCTCTTGTGCCATTCGGATCCTAGGGAGTCCCGCCATAATTCTAAACCAAATACGACTGCCCTTCCCCACTCTTCCAAATGGTCCGCGCAATACAAGCAATACCATAATTAATCAGCTACACCGCACCCATACTCGGCCTCGTGGTCGCACTGTAATCCTGGCATATTCTCGCATGAAACGGTCCTTAGATCTAAGTCAAGCAAACCACCATAACATCCAACCCATCCACATACCATGCTTGCTTAGATCACCCATTACCATATCATATTAACTAGTTCATATTAACCATAATCTCATTAATGCATAATTATATGATATAGTTTTTCCCATCCCAATTAATTAAGCGAAGCAAAAAGGTAAAAAGCCCTTTCCGAATCTCTACCATGTATTCCAACGACGAGGATGGTCAAACAAGAGTAGTAAACTTCTATCTTGGGTTTCCCATCAATTTGACACAAGCATGCAGTTTTGCAAACAAAACATTAAAAAACAGGATCAATATGGTCAAGGACACTTGCCTTGCTCTTGGGCTTTGTTTGGGTCGAAGTCTTCCAATTCCTCGTACTGGAGGTCCTCAACAGCGCTCTCTAGTACAAATCTGTCTAAACCGCACAACAAACATACATGACAAGAATTACAATTAATAGGTGCACATATATTACTCAATATATCATGGCATGCATGATTAGTGCAAATACGAGCAAAACTAGTTAATGAGTTGTTAATGATGTTTACTAACTAGTTATAATAGCTTTTAACAAGTTTGGACAGTTTTGAAATTGATTCAAATCAATTTGGAATTAATTTAGCACAATTGAGATTCAAAGGCCGGACATGTCCAGTTTCAGGGGCCGGAGTAGTCTGCCCTGGACACATTGCAAATTAGGGTTTTTTTGATCTACAAGAATTTGGAAAATTGGGATTGAATTCACGTGGGAAAGAGACGGTACAAGGTATACCACGTGTTTAGAACTCCAAGGATCAAGAATTGAGGATGAAACTTGAATCTTGACGATCTAGGGTTGATGATGAAGAGTTGATGGTGAATTGATGATGAAGAATGAAAACTCGACGGAGATCTTGATCACTTGTTCCTCTTTCGTTTCCTCCTTTCTTGTTCTTGCTCAGGATCTTCTTCTCCCTCCTTGGCGGCAGCTATCCTCGAACTAGGGTTTGTGGTCTTTCAATTGAGGCAAAAGGATGTAAAGTCAAGGGGTGGGGTTGTTTATATAAGGTTGGAGGTAGTAGGGATTGATGGAATTCAAATCTAAGGTTGGTGGAGGCCGTGTAGGGGTACCACATGGGCTCCACAGGGAGTTAAGCATGACGTTCTTGGGCCCAATGAAGGTAAATACCCGAACACAAGTCATGGAGAAAAAGATTGAATCCGACTCCAATGTTGGACAGAGATGAAGACAGATAAGTCCAATACGAGGTCCGAACAAGTCTGGTCTTGTCCAGAGAGGAAAACGGGCAAGTCCGGCATAGATGGGACAAGTCCGAGGTTTTGACAACTTATTCGAAAACCAGACCAAATATCGGACTAGTCCGCACTCAACCACGAACAAGTCCGGAACGGAACATAGGCTCAACCGGACTACTTCGCAGTTAAGACGGACAAGTCTGTACTCCTACAGACTTCTAAGTGTTGTTTTGCTTCCAATTAATTTTTAACTTGTTCCTTTTTATATTTCTTAATGTTAAACATGTATATGAAATTATGCAATGCATGATGCATGAAAATCAGGGTGTTACAACATCGCGGCCACCAGGTTGTCACGATGGCTAACGTCGAGCTCGACCGCTAGCGTGTCCCAGAGGACGTCGATTCGACTGGCCAAGTCCATCATGTCGAAGATGTAGTGGTCCGAGGTCCCCATTCCAGTATACTCTGGAATGGGACCGAGCCCAAAAAGGCCATGCAGCATGACGCCTTGTCAAATACATCGTGCCCCATCTTCTGGAGAGCCCACTCCTTGTCCGACGAGAGTCCAATCCGGGATGCTTCCCCTTGCGGTCTTCGGCGGGCTTGGCAGCAGCGTTTTCTTGTCAGCCATGGTGTTCTTTGCCCGATTTTTGGTAGAGACGAAGAGTGGTTGTGCGGAGAAGACGATGGTGTGCGCGGGTGATCTTATAGCATAGTAGCCTGGTGGTTTGTCTCTTGACGTTGCAGTGGTGATGGGACACGGAGCAGTTCGAATTGAATTCAAAGAATGCGCAGGCGCTGTGCGCATTTGTGGCACCTCGGTCGGTAACTTGCGCGCACGCTCGGTTCCCTCGGTCGCATCAGCCGCATGTATTAGTTGTTGCTATGCAGGCGGCTCGTCTCCCAAGGGCTGCCTGTAGAAATAGGTCAATTTACATAGGCAGCTCATAAACGTGTGCCACTTGTGAAGTTACATTATCACAGGGAAACTTTTAATGGCCCGCCTGTGTAAAAAAATGAGGGTTCATGAAAATGCTTTTTCTAGTAGTGCATCACTCGAGCACTGAAGCTATCCAAATATTTTGGAAGAAAATGTTTGCGGCGACACTCATAGTTTTTTTCCGCGGAAGGCATGGTAATATTCGAGGCCAGTGTGGAAGCATGTACATGAGTAGTGACCTAGGTCAAGAGGACCCGCTGAGGACCCGCCATGTTATAGCATGTTTGTGGTTCAACTATACACAAAAATCCGTGATATTGTTAGTGGAGAAGTATGAATGAAATGAAGTGAGGATTATTAATAGTTTATGTATTCGACCAAATTAAGAAAAGTAGAGGGATAACATTTAATTTTGGATATGTATGTTCTGAACACATACGCGTATCAGTAATTGAGCAGATGGACATGTTAATAGCGATAATAAAACCGACCTAAACAATGGAGCACATGAGCTTTATCATAACAGAGCTCGTCATTGCTGATCTTGGAAGGAGAAAAGTATTATCTTGCTATCTATGCTTCTAGAGTGCGTATTGGCTCCGTGCCCGACCCACTAGTGTTTGTATAGACAAAAATACCATATCCAATAGACTTTTGATATTAATTTTGTGATTTGTGAATATCGAGTCTTGGTGTCTGTCGGATGCTGGTTCCGGCAATTCCCCCAATACTATTGTTAGTAGTCCGTGGAGTTTCTTAGTTCGGTTAGGGCACGCGGAGATTCAGAACAAGATGGTGACTTGACACGAGGATTTATGTGGTTGGGGCCGCCTGAGCGTAATACCCTACTCCATGGGTGTGTTGTTATTGTTGTATTGAGTGTATGAGCATGTGAGAGCGTGAGCCAGAGAGAGCTCCTTGAGCACGTGTGTCAGCCCACCCCCCTGTATCGCTCGACCAATTCTTTTATAGTACAATGGCTGATCATTACATCGTTAGCCTGGCCCGACATGTGGCACTGGCAAATACTGATGCCTGATACACAGTTTAATGTACTTAATTCCCCTTAATAGCGTGGTAACGCGCCTTAATAATTGTGTCACTAGTATTAAAGGTCCTCTAATCGTGTGTCATTAAGATAGCATTAATGACACATAATCAGGTCTTGGAGCCTTTAATGTCCCTTAAAGGTCCGAGCCGTTGGAGGTTCACCAATCTGCCTGTTGAGGTTGAAGGTACGACTGTTGGACGCGTGGCAGCTTACCGTCTTGGACGAGTAGATCCGGTGCTGTGGTACACGTGTCGGTACCAGAGCTTCCCTCTGTCGAGGTTTATGTCTTGCGGTGCCACACAGGTATCGAGTCCGGAGCATTCCCATGTAGGGATTGTAGCTACGGTTTTATGATACACGTGATGGCACTGGGACTAACCATATGAGGTAGGCAGGCTCGGTTACAGGTGACACGTGGGGCCTTCGGAGGTCTTAAACTCAGATAGGTGGAGTTCCTTTGCACTCTTTGCAATTCCAAGGGGTATCCAATACGCAGGGTACCGATAGTGGCCCCCTGGACACACCTATGGGAGAGACCCTTTGGATTATGTCCTTCTACCGGAGGTGGGTCCATCTTTCGATTTCCGCGTCGTTCCTTCAAGGGTTTTTGGATGTGTTGTTGAGGTGATAGTTCATAGTTAAACCATCGCCGCGAGCATCTTCTTGACGTGGCAGATGAGATTTGCGCGTGCGGATCTCACACAATTGAAGGTCACCGGTTCCCAATACGAAAACTGTATCGGTTCCTTGCGCCCTGTCAGGCTGCAGCTTTTGGGTTTCCCACCACTCATCATGACAACTGTTCTCTTGGGGTAAAGGCCTCAACTTGATCGTCTGGGTCGCCCTGGGCCCCTTTGTCATTGGCAGGGTGAAATTTTTGAAATGTATCCTTGTCCTTTTTGCGGTTTCCATCCAAGCGTTGTGGGGGCTTACTTAAGAGGGAAAGCACATTTGTTTTCGGGATTCCTTACGCCTTCATTTGAACTTGCGCTCGAATCCTCCAATCCTTCGCTTGCTTTTTCTCTCTCGCCGCACCGTGCTGTGATGGAGTTGGGACTTCCCAAGAGCAACATCAGGAGAAAGGAGGACTTGTCGAGGGTCCGGACCTACATGGGGTGGTCCAGTGACTACTTCAACTGCGACATTCACTTCGGCAAGCTCCCCTTCGAGAAGAAGCGTGCCGGAGATATGGTGTACTTCCTTGGGTATGCATGGCGGGTTTGATCCCGCCTTTCTCTACTTTCTTCTTGATGCTGCTTGATTTCTATGGTCTGCAGCTCCACCATCTTGGCCCCCACTCGATCTTGCTAGTGGAGACTTTCATCCACTTTTGCGAGATGTGGGTGGGTCTGCCTCCTTGCGTGGAGTTGTTTCGGACATTCTTCACGGTTCACTCCACCGAAAAGAGTAAGGAGTTTGTTGGCTTCTACAACTTCGTCAAGCGGAAAAACTGCCCCCTCAAGTACTTGAGTTCCTTTCCTTTCGGCAAGTGGGATGATTGGAAGAAAGACTAGGTGGTCATCACCGTAGAGTGACACAAAAGGCTGGAACTGCACGAAGGCCTCCCCCGCATCAACATCAACACTTGGAGTGAAGTTCTGGAACTGTCGAGGGCGTACAGGCCCATTCTCGACAAAATTCAAGAGTGTGTCAAATGTGGGGTGACTCCTGAGATGGTCTTCGATAACTTCTTAGTGAACAGGTGGGCCCCGCTGAGGGCTAGGGAGCGACCTGCATGGGCCTTCAATAGTGAGATGGATCACAATCGCATCGAGGTTGGTTTGAACACCAACTTAGGCGAGGAAGCTCTGAAGATCCATCTCCGGAAATTGCAGCATGGGAACATCAGCCCTGACGACGTGTCTCCACCGGTGGCCTTTCTGCCTCTAAATATGATACCAGAGGAGGATGCCACTGTTGGATGACTTGGGCCTGGTGGAAAGGCGTCGAACCTCTGGGGTAGCAATCTCTGAAGCTTCTGAAAGAGCAGCCCCTCCTGCTCCGAGCCGATGGGTTGAAGACACCAGCAAGGGCAAGGTTCTTGCTAAACCTTCCGACCGGAAGAGGAAGCTGAGATGTGCTGACGTGAGGCCAGCTCCGTCTGCCTCAGTCCCTTCTCCTCGGCGCGGCAGGTCTTCGATGGCGACAACAACTCCAGCATCGGCATCTCCTCGGAACGCCAGCTCCGACCAGGTGACTCCGGCACCAGGGCCAACTAAGGGCTCTAGGTCCAAAGGTCCTTCTCAGTCATGGGGGGGGGGGGGGGGCGGGAGAGGGGGGAGGGAGGGGGAAACCAAGACCTCACTGACGGTGGCAGCAAGCTCCGAAGAGCCTTCCAGAGTTACTACACCAGTTGCGACTGGGTCGGGCTCTGAGCGTTCGGCAAATAGGTTCCGCGCTAGCTGGAGCAGAAGCCTTCCAAGGTAAATTTGCTTTTTTACCTCAGTTTGTTATTTTTGCTGTAACCATATTTTGAGTTTCTTTGTCCTTCATCCATGGGGTATCCAAAAAAGGGGCTGGAGCTCCGGTTCCTGTTACAGCAGCTGATGCCATGTAGGCGGAGGCTCCGGCTCCAATTCCAGCGCCGCCCCAGGTGGTGGCTGAGGTCGCGGCAGCTTCGGTGCTAGCTGTCATGGTTCTAGACCTTGACTCATCTCCTGAAGCTCCCGTGGTAGCGCCAGACTGTGGAATGAAGATGTACCAGCGGCGATTGAAGCTCCAGTTTTGGATGCTGTGATGGCGAACGCTCCGGCCTTAGAGCCGGAGGTAGCTGCAGTTCAGGCATTCGAGCCGGATGTTACTGAAGTCCCGGCGGCGGAGCCGACGGTTGATGAAGTTCCGGTGCCTGAGCCGGTTGACATGGAGGTGCTAGAACCCGAACTGGTGGAGGTCGGAGTGCCGGCGCCTAAACCGGTAGGCGCCATGGTGGTCGAAGCGCCTGTGCATTAACTGGCAGTGGAGGAAGCACCAGCATCGGGGACGGAGATGGCCTCAGCTCCAGCAGGGTCTTCACTACCTGCCCCGGAGGTGGTAGTTTCGGAGGTACCCGTTCCTGAGCTAGGGTGCCAAGACGAAGCGGCCAGTCCCTTGCCTGAGGAGCCAGTTGATGATGACCTGGCGGCGGGACCTCCAGAGCTGACTCCGGAGGTAGAAACTCCCGTGGCAGGACCTACCTCGGCGATGACCAAGGCACTCTCAGAGGGCGGCCCTAGTTCCACAGAAGGTCAGGGGACTGCTCTTGTAGAGTGGGACCCAATTTTTGTTCTGGAGAACCTGCTGGAGTCAGCAGAGAGGACCCCAACACGTCCGGAGCCAATCCCCCTATCTTTATCCATCGACAATGCCTTCTCCATCCTTCTTCAGGTCCAGCTTGCATTTTATCACGACAGCAAGGCCCTCGAGGAGGAGCGCCAAGCTCTTAAGAGGTGGCGCAACCGACTCCAATTCGAGACCAAGCTGGCGCAAACAAGGTTGCCCAACGACAAGGAGTGGGTCAAGAGAGTGAAGGCCCAGATGGATTACTAGGGCCAGTTGCTGGATGAGAGGGAAAGAATGGTGCGATTCCTTGACAATCAGTCCCGGGCTATATACGAACAAGTCTTGGCTGCTAACGAGGCGGCGAATGGTCGCCAGGAGAACCTTAATTCCATCCACGAAGGCCTCGTCAAGCTCAGGGAGGGTCTTCACGAGCGAGAGAAAAAACTCGAAGAGGAAGAGAAAAAACTCCTGGGGCTGAGGGATGACCTCGTGAAGAGGGAGGAGGAGCTCGCCCAAAGGTTGGCTCTGAGTGACAAGAGACTTGCAGAGCGCACCAAAAACCTGGAGGAGCGCTGCAAGAACGAAGAGGAGAAGGCATGGCAGCGGGGACATGACCTTACAAAAAGGGAGGTCAAAGTCACTGCCAAGGAGAAGAAGGTGCGAGGCCGGGAGAAAGACTTGGTTTACTGCCGGAACAAGATCCACGTCCGAGAGAAGGAGATTGCCAACCTTGAAAAGCAAGTTGCCGAGGGTATTCAGCAGCACGCCAAGGAGGTCGAGCGTCTTGCCCAGGAGGGTTTGGAGGAGATTCGGGGCTCAAGGGCTGCAGGGTCCCAACAAGTATGGGACTTCATGGGCAAAGCCGATGTCGCGCTGGTGTCACTAGGCTTTAGTCCCATACACCCGGACAATCCAGAGCCGGAGCTGGACCATGCGTTGGGGGCATTGAGCTCGGTTGGCAACAAACTCAGTGCGATGGGCAATGGCATCGCGGATCAGTTGGAAACTGAAGGAAAATCCCTTGCGGAGAACATCGCATAATACATGCTGACGTGCTAGACAAGTTTGGATCCTCATTTCCCACTAAACCCAATGCTTGAAGGTCCCATCGACGGAGAGGGAGACGCCGCCAAGACCAGCGTGTTGGAGGTTGCCCAGAAGGTCGGGTCGTTCTTCCGTAGAATTTAGGACTTTCTCCTTTTAGCTCTCACTTGTATCTTCTTTTTTTCTCCAATTTTGTAATCTCTTGTCTTCAGATGAATGTAATCCAAATAAATTTATGAATTTCATTTTTTTTTCTTCAACCTTTGTCTTACTTGGCCCCCTGGTAGATGTACACAATTTAATTGTGAACATGTACCAAAAGGACATAGCATTTTGTTGAAGACTTGAGTGCTTCGAACTTGTAGAGTATAGGTCCGAAGTTTTGTTGCATCGAGAGCAGGGGCCCCCTGGGGTTGTCGTTGCTTAGTAGCTCCAGCAGCGACCACAGTCAACACGTAGAGCATCGACGGCTGGCCCTCTCGGGTTGTTGGAGCTTAGTAGCTCAAGCTGTGACCACCGTCAACACGAAGAGCGTCGACAGCAGACCCCATCGGGGTGTCCTTCTACCATATTTTCTTCAACTCCTTTTATTTCTTTACGTTGACGATTGGCCCCCTGGATTTGTCAAAACTTGATAGCTCCGGCGACGCCCACTATCAATGTTTAAAACATCGACGGTGGGCCCCCTTGGGGTATGTCGAAGCTTTGATAGCTCTGCCATTGTCCACCATCATCGTGGGATTTTCATTTTTCCTGCACACTGAAGTCAAGAAAAACAGTAAAATCCATTTCTTATCTATAACTCATTTGCGACTTACTATTCCCATAAGAAATTTTAGGTCGACAGCAATTCTATATACAATCAAGCTCATTTGTTTATTTTCTCCAGGTCCAATTGTTTTCTGGACTCACCTTACTTAGGCCTGCTGGGGTGTAGGTAGAGTGGCGTACCTAGGATGCAGGACCAGGCTAAGTCGATAGCACACTCCGGACCTAGATTGGCTTGGCGTTCAGGCGAGTAGGCCATTATACAATGTTATGACCCGAAAGAAATAACAATGCAACTTGAATTATATATGAATTGTTCAAGCTAAAGGTTCTTAAGAATTGCACAACTTTGTTATAGACAAGAAAGAGAAAAATAAAAAAAATGAGCCTGTACAATATAAATGCACATGGAGTCTGTTATCACATATCGATGTCTTTCATTATAGGTCCGGGGTACAGGGGAGACAAGTACACTCTTAGGATACGGAACCAAGCTAAGTGTGTTACATTTTTTGTTCGACCCAGGGTAGCTAGTTACACTTTTAGTTCCGAGACTGTGTCAAGTGTTGGTTGAACTTTGCGGACCTTCCTGAAATGGTCCGGCCATCCTCCCGGAGGATCTACCCGTCTCCGTACAATGACGCTATAACATACATCATATGTAATTACAGACTCACCTCCGTGATATTAAGCGTAAAACTTATAGAGGTGCTCAATGTTCCAAGGATTAGGGAGCGGTGTCCCATCCTCGATTGCCAAGCGAACGCATCCAGGACGGGATACTTTGATCACTCGAAAGGGTCCTTCCCAGCTGGGGGAAAGTTTGTTTAACCATTCTCGAGTTTGTATTCTCACCTTCCTCGAGCTGTCGGCTATGCATATGCCTTTCGTGGTAACGCCGGAGTGCTTGGCGGTATCGTGCATTTCGAACAGCTGCTCGGGACCTTCCCTATTCGACGAGGTCAAGGTCTTCACGCCGGAGCTGGTCCTGCGTGGCTGCGTCGAAGGTCCGGACCTGGAACAACTCCAAGGTGATTTCTGGAGGAAGGACTGCTTCAGCTCCATGCACCAGGAAGAAGGTTGTCTCTCCAGTTGACCGGTTTGGAGTTGTCCTATTGGCCCACAACGTGGGCGGAAGCTCCTCGATCCAGTTGGCTCCATGTTTTTCAAGTGCTCATATGTGCGCGTCTTGAGTACCTTTAGGATTTCTGCATTTGCTCTCTCAGCTTGGCCATTGCTTGTCGGGTGAGCAACGGAAGCGTAGCTGACTTGAATGCCGAGGTCTTCGCAATATCCTTGGAACGCAGAACTTGTGTATTGGGTCCCGTTGTCAGTTATGATCTTGTTTGGGACTCCAAATCTGCATACTATGGACTGCAAGAACTTGATAGCTAATTGCTTGTTTATTGTCACAACTGGAGTTGCTTCCGGCCACTTGATGAACTTGTCGATGGTGACATACAGGTACTTGTAACCTCCGACGGCTTTTGGGAAAGGTCCCAAAATATCCATACCCCACACAGCGAATGGCCATGTCGGAGGTATCATTTGTAGAGGTTGAGCTGGTGTGTGAATTTGCTTCGCATGAATCTTGCATGCTTCACATTTCTTCACTAGCTCGCTTGCATCCTAGAGTGTTGTAGGCTAGTAAAAACCATGCCGGAGGGCTTTACCGACCAATGTGCAGGAAGACGCGTGGTTCCCACACTTGCCTCCGTGGATTTCTGCGATGAGCTCACAGCCTTATTCCCTTGAAATGCATCGCATTAGGACGCTGTTGGCACCACGCCAGTAGAGATCCCCTTCTACCAGTGTGTATCTTTTAGCCAATCTGACTATCCGGTCAGCAGATACATTGACTTCAGGAAGTATGTTGTCTTTCAAGTAGCTCCGGATCTCTGAGATCCATGCATCGAAGCTAACTTGAGCTTCAAAATCTTGCGTGCTGGGTTGCTCGGAGCTTCCTGCAGCACCTACAACCCTTGATGGACGCCATGGTAACAGAGCCATCAGGACCACCAGCTTGGAGGTGCTGGTCTCGCCCCCTTCCCTCAGTTCGGCAGGATGAGCTATTGGTCTTGACAATCTTCGGACGAAGGTCCCGTTGGGAGCCGGAGCTCCGGTTGAAGCTTTCATCGAGAGTTCGTCAACTTCAGCGTTGTTGAGACGCTGTATGTGTATACGCACTTTACAAACAGCTGCTTGACACCATATGATAGTGCCACCTTGAGCCCATAGATTAGTGCTTCATACTCCGCCATGTTGTTGGTCGCCTTGAAGTCAAGGTGAACCATGTATTTGACCTTCTCCCCGGTCGGATCAAGGAGAAGGATTCCAGCTCTGGCCCCCTGCTTCTGCACGGAGCCGTCGAAGTAGATAGTCCAGTGAGGCTCAGTGAAGACCAGAACCTTAGGTTCAGGTTTCTGATCACAGGGGCCCCCAGGATTTGATGGAGAGGGGGTCCTTTCCGCCACAAATTCTGCCAATGCTTGACTCTTGATTGCTTGTCTTGGGACGAATTCATGAACGAACACGGCCAATTCTGCTACCCACTTTGCAATGTTCCCAGTAGAATTGGGGTTATGCAAGATTGCACGTAGTGGATAAGAGGTTACCACTGAAATCTTGTGAGCTTGGAAGTAGTGACGAAGCTTCCTAGAGGTGATAAGTACTGTGTAGAGCAGTTTATGCACCTCTAGGTACCGAGTCTTTGCATCGTGAAGTACTTCACTTATGAAGTACACTGGGTGATGAACTGTCTGGAACCTCCCGGAGGGGCCCAGAGCTTCCTCCTCATCAACCCAGACACTCTCGGAGGGGTCTGGACCTTTTTCGGGGACATCTTGATTCTTGCTAGAGGAACCCGGAGCTTCCTCTAAAGTGACCCAGACCCTCTCGAAAGGATCCAGATCTTCTCGTTCAGCAACAGTAACTTCTTCATTTGAAGGAGGTTGATCCTCTGACTTGTCGCCTTGAGGATCCGTTTCTAGGGGCTGGGACCTAGACTCGCCTTCAGGTAGCTCCGGACCTTCCCAGAGGGGTCTGGATTCCTGAAATGGAGATGGTTCTGGTCTTTCCGCAACCAGGACCATGCTGACAACTTTGTGAGTTGCTGAAATGTAAAGCAGAAGTGGCTCACTAAGATTCGGAGCTACCAAAGTTGGTAGAGTGGTGAGGAGCTGCTTCAGCTCTTGGAATGCCTTTTCTGCTTCTTCAGACCATTTGAATGATCTGAACTTCCTCAATAGTTTGAAGAAGCGTAGCACCTATTCCGCCAGTC
The DNA here is from genome assembly GCA_036927565.1 of Tuctoria greenei. Classification (NCBI taxonomy): domain Eukaryota; kingdom Viridiplantae; phylum Streptophyta; class Magnoliopsida; order Poales; family Poaceae; genus Tuctoria; species Tuctoria greenei. Next base: position 192,724,364 of record JAYESD010000002.1, on the reverse strand, counting down.
TTGAGTTAAACCGGCTGAGGGCAGCTAGACACCCAGTTAGCTTTTGGACATCCTTGATGCGAGCTGGTGGCCGCATGTCTTCAATAGCTTTAATCTTCGCCGAATTCGCCTGTATTCCTCGGTGGTTCACCAAGAATCCAAGAAGCTTTACGGAGCTAACCCCAAAGACACACTTGTTTGGGTTCAACTTTGTGCGTGTAATTCACAACTTGTCGAATACAGCTTGTCCAATGACTCCTTGTTCTTGATCTTGACGACGATGTCATCGACGTACACTTCCACTACATCTCTAATGCTCTCTCCAAGTGTTTTGTACATAGCTCGCACAAACGTTGAAGCAGCGTTTTTGAGACCGTATAGCATGGCAGTGTAACAATATAATCCATCTACTATGATGAAGGCAGTATGCTCTTCATCTTCCCTAGACATTCTGATTTGATGATACCCAGAATATACGTCTAGGAAACACAGTAATTCACACCCAGAGGTGGAATCCACTATCTGATCTATTCTAGGTAGTGGAAATGAATCCTTTGGGCATGCCTTATTCAGTGGTGTGTAGTCAATACAGATCCTAAGCTTCACGCCGGCCTTCTGTACAACGACTAGGTTTGCCAGCAATTTTGGGTGGAAGACTTCCTGGATGAATCCAGCTTCGAGCAACTTCTTCACTTCTTGATGCATGAAGTTCTGTCGCTCTACTGATTGTGTCAGATGCTTCTGATGTACAGGCCGAGCGTCTGGATAAATCTTCGGATTGTGCTCAATCACTTCTCTAGGCATCCAGGCATTTGTGACGGTTGCCAGGCAAACAAGTCGACATTAGCCTGGAGGAAAGTGATGAGCGTGAGTTCCTATTTGTAATCCAGGCCTCCCGATATACGGGTGGTCTGAGTAGCATCAGAACCAATTTGGATGAATTTGACGGGAATGTCGGTGTTGCTGCTTGGTTGCACACGAGGTGCGGAAGTTGAGCCTCGATGACGAATGCTCGGGGGCTTCGGAGCTTGCTCCTTTCCGAATACCTCCCGCGTTGTAGCAAGCGCGTGAAGTTCTTCCAGAGCAGTAACTCTAACAGTGCGATCTCCGCGGATCTGGAGAACGCCTGAGGGTGTTGGCATCATCAACACCAAGTAGCCATAATGAACAGCAGCCATGAATTTGTATAAAGCTGGCCTGCCCAAGATGGCGTTAAACGGCAAGTTGATCTGTGCCACGTCGAAGACCAACTTCTTAGTCCTGTAATTCTCTCGAGTTCCGAAGGTCACCGGGAGAGTAATGGCACTAAGTGGGGTTATGGCTCCCTGACCTACTCCTGAGAATGGTCGGGAGGGACGAAGGTCCGAAGGTCGAAACTGAAGCTTGACGAAGGCTTCGAAGCTTATGAGGTTCAGCCCCGAACCTCCGTCCACCATTACATGGTGGAGCTAGATGTTATTGATGGTCGGAGATACCATCAGCGGAAGTTGACCAGCTCCGATCATGTTCCAAGGGCAGTCCAAAGCATCAAAGGTGATGGCACTATCCATCCACTTCCGATGAGGCACCGCCCTCGCAGTGGGAGCTACATAGGCCATGTCCCACCGCATTGTCTTGAGGACACGACGGGAAGTGATGTCCCACGAACAACCAAAGATGGTGTCCATAGTCTTCTGATGCTCATTGTTGGAGACGTCGGAGTCGTCGTCAACGGAGGTGTAAACAGCCTTCAAGACCTTCTTGGGGTCCTGAAATCCTAACTCCTTTTCAGCTGGAGCTTCGTCGACTTTTTGTTTTCCTTCCCTTTGATGGAAAGGAGCTTCTTCCTGGTGCATTTTATAGCGCTCGGTGAGGTTCTGGACCTCTCGGCAGTCTTTCAGTTTGTGCCTGTCCGTCTTGTGTATGGGACACCACATCTTGGAGCTGCCACCATCTTCAAACAATGGCCGAGGTCGTTTCTCAGGGTGTGGCCCCCGGCCACCCGGAACTGCGGTAGCTGCAGCAGTGGGTGTGCCGGCCGACGGCTTCTTCTTGCCATTAGACTTTTTCTTCTTCTTGCCACTCCCGTAGGTAGTGGCTTCACCCTTGGAGGATTTTTTGTTTGCCTCCGAAGGTGGTTGGGAGTGCATTTCACGGCCCTCCGCGGCCTTGGCGCACTTGTCTGCCAAGCTGAGTTCCGTGACGCTGGTGACTTCCTTGGTCGCCACCTTCTCCAGCATTTTCTTATCTCGAATGCCCTGCCCGAATGTTAATATAACAGAAGCACTTGAGATAGAAGGAATGATATTTCGTACCTGGGAGAACCTCTAGATGAAGGATCGCAAGGACTTTCCCCCTTTTTACATGATAGCAAAAAGATCTAGTTCCGTGCCTAGTCGGGTGTATGAGCTCCCGAAATTGGCGGTGAACTGTTGGCACAACTCCGCCCAACTGTTGATGAAGTTAGGCAGAAGGCTCATGAACCAAGACCTGACGGTCCCAATCAAAGCCACAGGAAATAATTGGACGTCACGGCCTCATTTCCCCCAGCCGCAAGGATAGCGGTGGAGTAGATTTGAAGAAATTCGGGGGGGGGGGGGGGGGGGGGGGGGTTACCAGTCCCGTCAAATTTCTCCGGCAATTGAAGCCTGAACTTCTATGGCCATCTGACCATGTGTAGGTGCATGGCCAAGGCAAAACATCCTCCTACACCCTCAGGAATAGGGCTGTCTCGAGCCTCTCGCCTCTCGTGAGCACACTCAATGTGGACACGGCCGTCCTGTTGCTGGTAACGACGATCGAGCTCCGCCCGGAGGTCGTGAGTCGAAAGCCTTGTTACCGTGTGAGTACGTCGTGCCCCAAAAGGCAGCGACGTCGCCTGTTGAGATCCAGCACGCCTCTTGTGCTGCGAAGCTTGCGGACCGAGTCTACCCGACAAGGTCTGACGCTGCGATGGGGCACACCCCGAGGGGGGAGGACCTTGATTGCTGATGCCATCGGCTGCTGCTACAACCAGATGATCCACATCAGCTCTCCACTGCTCCATCACACCCTGGGGTGCTCCTGGAGGCGTTGGACGTTGGAGAAGAGCACGCGCAGCAATAAGCTTGTGTTCGGGGTTTTTGTTCGCCGATGCAGTGATCGACACAGACGCCCCATATCGATGTCCGGGTTGATTCACCAGAGCGGACGGTGGCGGCGGTGGCATGACTCCTACTGGGGCTACAGCACCTGCTGGCTACTGTATGTTGGAGGGATTACCTCCAGCAGGTTGCTTAGTGTGGTTACCATTGGATGATCCAGTAGTAGAATTCACCATCTTGGAATCTTAGGCGCTCCCCTACCCGGCACCAAATGTCGGAGTCTTGTCGGAGTCTGACTCCAGCAATTCTCCTGGTACTACAGTTAGTAGCTCGCGGAGTTTTGTAGTTCGGTTGGGGCGCGTAGAGATTCAGAACAAGATGGTGATTTGATACGAGAATTTATGTGGTTCAGGCCGCCTGAGCTTAATACCATACTCCACAGGTGTGTGTTGTTGTTATATTGAGCGTCTTAGCACTTTTTTGTGAGAGACCCGAGTGTCAGCCTGTCTTAGGCGCGTGTCCCCTAGAGTCTCCCCCCTTGTGTAGCGCTCGGCCAGTCCTTTTATGAGAGAAGGACTGGCCGTTACATCATCATCCTGGCGCGACATGTGGTCCTAGCGGTTACTGATGCTTAATACATAGTTAATGTACTTAATTCCCCTTAAAAGCGTGGTAACGCGCCTTGATGGTGGCATTAGTGGTATTAAGGGTCATCCGATCGTGTGTCATTAAGATAGCATTAATGACACTTAATCAGGTCTTGAAGCTTTATATGTTCCTTGAAGGTCCAAGCCGTTGGAGGTCCACCAATCTGCCTCTTGAGGTTGAAGGTCTAGCGGTTGGACGTGTGGTAGCTCTGGAGCTTACCTTCTTGGACGAGTAGGTTCGGTGCTGTTGTACACGTGTCGGTACCAAAGCTTCCCTCTGTCGGGGATTAGGTCCCGAGATGCCACACAGGTATCTAGTCCGGAGCTTTCCCATGTATGGAATGTAGCTCCGGTTTTATGATACACGTGGCGGCATTGGGACTGACCATATGAGGGAGGCAGGTCCGGTTTCGAGTGACACGTCGGGCCTTCGGAGGTCTTCAACTAAGATAGGTGGAGTTCCTTTGCACTCTTTGCAGTTCCAAGGGGTATCCAGTACGCAATGTACCGACAGTGGCCCCCTGGGCCCACCTTTGGGAGAGACCTTTTGGGTTAAGTCATTCTGCCAGAGGTGGGTCCATCTTTCGATTTCTGCACTGTGTCTTCAAGGGTTTTCGGATGTGCCATTGAGGTGGTGGTTCGCAGTTAAACCATCATCGTGTGGCATCTTCAGAATGCGGCAGGTGAGATTTGCACGTGCAGATCTCACGCAATTGAAGGTCGCTAGTTCCCAATATGAAAACTGTATCGGTTCCGCGCGCCCTGTCAGGCTGCCGCCCTCGAGTTTCCTGCCTCTAATCATGACAACTGTTTGCCTGGGGTAAGGGCCTCGACTTGATCGTCAGGGTGGCCCCAGGCCCCCTTGTCATTGGAGGGTGAAATTTTTGAACTGTATCCTTGGCCCTTCTGCGGTTTTCATCCAAGCATTGTGGGGGCTTACTTAAGAAGGAAAGTGTGCACCGTTTGGGAATTCCTTACGCCTTCATTTGAACTTTCGCTCGAATCCTCCAAAATTTCACTTGCTTTTTCTCTCCCGCCCCGCCGTGCTATGATAGAGTTGGGTCTCCGCAAGAGCCACCTCATGACCGACGATGATTTGAAGAAGGTCCGGACCTACATGGGGTGGTCCGGCGACTCCTTCAACCACCTGGTCCGCGCCAGCAAGCTCGCGTTCAAAAAGAAGCGCATCAGCGACATGGTGTACTTTTTTGCGTACGCCATGGTTGGACTGAACCCACCTTTCTCAACTTTCCACTTGATGCTGTTAGACTTCTATGGTCTGCAGTTGTACCACCTTGGCCCCCACTCCATTCTTCTTGTGTGAACATTCGTCCACTTCTGCGAGATGTGGGTGGGTATTCCCCCCTGTGTCGAGCTTTTCCGTACCTTCTTCACCAATTCCCACTACCGACAAGAGTGACGAGTATCTTGGCTTCTACTATTTTGTGAAGCGCAAGAAATGCCCCTGCAAGTACTTGAGGTTGTTCCCTTCCGACAAGTGGGACGACTAGAAGAAGGATTGGATTGTCATCACGGAAGAGGAGCACGATAAGCTGGAGCTGCCTGAAGGTCTTCCCAATGTTGACACTGACGCTTGGAGTGAGGCTTCGGTGCTGTCGGAGGCCTTCAAACCTGCCTTGACAAGGATCCGCCAATGTGTGAAAGGAGGGGTGACTCCCCAGACGGTCTTCTACAACTTCCTGGTCAACAGGTGGCTCCGCTAAAGAAGAGGGAGAAGCTCGCCTGGGCCCTCAAGAGTGTGATGGATGAGGACCGGATGGAAAACGTTCTGAAGTCCAATTTGGAAGGCACTACTTTGGAGCTTCATATCAAGAATTTCCAGCATGGCATCGACGTCGAGGGCGACGACTTAACTCTGTCGGCGGCTTTCCTCCCTCTGAACATGGAGGCAAAGTTCAACAGGGAGCTCCGGCGGAAGATGACGGTGCTTGATGACCTCGGCGAGGTAGAGAGGCGTTCGACCACTAGATTCGTGATCCTCGGATCTTCCGAGCATGGCCCTGCTTCCGCCCCGAGACAGAGAGCTGAAGTCATTTGCAAGGGCAAAGAGTAGGTTGAGCCCTCCAGCCGAAAGAGGAAGTTGAAGCATTCTAACGGGAGGCCCATCAGACCTGCTCCTTCCACAACAGCTCCTTCTCCCCGGTGGTGGAGGTCTTCGGCGGCGATGACAACTCTAGCATCGGCGTCTCTCCGGAACGCCAGCTCTGCCCAGGTGACTCCGGCGCTGGAGCCATCTAAGGGCTCTAGGTTCAAGGGTCCTTCCCAGTCGAGGAAGGGCCCAACCAAGACATCGCTGATGGCGGCAGTAAGCTCCGAAGAGCCTTCCGGAGCTACTACCCAAGTTGCGACTGGGTCAGGCTCTGAGCGTCCGACGAAGAGGTTCCGCGCTAGCTGGAGCGGAAGTCTCCCAAGGTAAATTTGCTTTTTTACCTCAGTTGATTATTTTTGTTGTAATCATATTTTGAGTTTCTTCATCCTTCATCCACAGGGTCTCCAAAAAAGGGGCTGAAGCTCCGGTTCCTGCGACAATGGTTGATGCTGTACAGGCGGATGCTCCGGCTCCAATTCCAGCACCGCCCTAGGTTGTGGATGAGGTCTCGGCAGCTCCGGCACCAGCTGTCGATGTCTGGACCTCGACTCATCTCTTGATGCTCTCGTGGTAGCGCCGGACTACGGGAATGAAGATGTACCAGTGGCACCAGCTCCGAAGATTGAAGCTCCAATTTTGGATGCTGTGATGATGGGCGCTCCGGCCTCAGAGCCCGAGGTAGCTGCAGTTCCAGCCTTACGGCCGGATGTTATTGAAGCTCCGTCGGCAGAGCCGGTGGTTTATGAAGTTCTGACACCTGAGCCAGTTGTCGTGGAGGTGCCGGCACCCAAACCAGTGGAGATCAAAGCGCCAGCACCTGAACCGGCAGTGGAGGAGGCACCAGCATCGGAGCCAGAAGTGGCCTCAGCTCCGGTCGAATCTTCAATGCCTACCCCGAAGGTGGTAGTTCTGGAGGTACCCGCGCCTGAGCCAGGGTGCCAAGACGAAGAGGCCGGTCCTCTGCTTGAGGGATCAACTGCTGATGACCTGGCGGTGGTACCTTCGGAGCTGATTCCGGAGGTAGAAGCTCCCGTTGTCGGACCTTCCTCGGCGACAACTGAGGCGCTCCCGGAGGGCGACCCTAGCACCGTGGAAGCTTAGGGGACCACTCTTGTAGAGTGGGACCCAATTTTTGTTATGGAGAATTTGCTGGAGTCAACGGAGGGGACCCCTGCAGGTCCGGATCCGATCCCCCTGTCGCTGTCCGTCGACAACGCCTGCTCCAGCCTTCGTCAGGTCCAGCTTGCCTTTTATCATGATAGCAAGGCCCTCAAGGAGGAGCACCAAACCCTTAGAAGGTGGCACAACCGGCTCCAATTCGAGACCAAGCTGGCGCAAACAAGGTTGGCTGACGACAAGGAGTGGGTCAAGAGGGAGAAGGCCCGAATGGAGTACTGGGGCTAGCTGCTGGACGAGAGGGAAAACATGGTGCGATCCCTCGACAACCAGTCCCGGGCTATACACGAACAAGCCGTGGCTTCTAATGAAGTAGCGAATGATCACCAGGAGAAGCTCAGTACCATCCACGAGAGCCTCGTCAAGCGTCGGGAGGCTCTTGAGGAGCGGGAGATAAAGCTCGAAGATGAAGAGCAAAAACTCATGGAGCTGAGGGATGACCTTGTGAAGAGGGAAGAGGAGCTCACCCAAAGGCTGGCTCTGGGCAACAAGAGCCTTGCAGAGCGCACCAAGAAGCTGGAGGAGCTCTGCAAGAGCGAGGAGAAGAAGGCCTGGCAGCGGGGACAGGACCTCACCAAAAGGGAGAACGAAGTCATCGCCAGGGAGAAGAAGGTGTGAGGCCGGGAGAAAGACCTGGTTGACCGCCGGAACAAGATCCATGTCTGGGAAGAGGAGCTTGCAAACCTTGAAAGGAAAGTTGCTGAAAGGATTCAGCAGCACACCAAAGAGGTCGAGCGCCGTGCTCGGGAGGGTTCTGAGCTTGCAGCGACCAAAAGGTCCTTGAAAGAGATGCGGGGCTCAAGGGCTGCGGAGTCCCAACAAGTACGGGATTTGTTGGGCAAAGCCAATGACACGTTGACGCTGCTGGGCTTTAGACCCGTGTGTTCGGATGATCCAGAGCCGTACCATGCGTTGAAGGCATTGAGCTCGGCTGGCAACAAACTCAACAAGATGGGCGATGTCATCGCAGATCAGTTGGAAACTGAAGGAAAATCCCTTGCGCAGAACGTCGCAAATTACATGCTGATGTGCTACACAAGCCGGGATCCTCATTTCCCACTTGATCCGGTGCTTGAAGGTCCCATCGATGGAGAGGGAGATGCCGCCAAGACGAGCGTGTCGGAGGTAGCGCAGAAGGTCGCCTCGTTCTTCCATAGGATTTGGGACTTTTTCCTTGTAATTTCCACTTGTATATCCTCTTCTTTTACTCAATTTTGTAATCTCTTATCTTCATATGAATGAAATCCAAGAAATTTATGAATTTCATTTTTTGTCTTCAACCTTTGTCTCACTTGGCCCCTTGGTAGATGTACACAATTTGATTGCGTACATGTACCAAAAGGATGTAGCATTTTGTTGAAGACTTGCGTGCTTGGAACTTGTACAATGTAGGTTTGAAGTCGTCGATAGTAGGGCCCCTGAGGTTGTCGGAGCTTAGTAGCTCTGGCAGCGTCCACTGCCAACACGTAGAGCGTCAATGGATGGTCCTCTGGGGTTGTCGAAGCTTAGTACCTCCGGTAGCGACCACTGTCAACACGTAGAGCGCCGACAGCAGACCCCATTAGGGTGTCCTTCTACCATCTTTTCTTCACATTGACGACTGGCTCCCAAGATTTCTCGAAACTTGATAGCTCCAGCGATGCCTACTATCAATGTTTAAAACATCGACAGCGGGCCACCTTAGGAGATGTCGAAGCTTTGATAGCTCCGGCATCATACACCATCATCATGAGATTTTTATTTTTCCTGCACACTGAAGTCAAGAAAAACAGTAAAATCCATTTCTTATCTATAACTCGTTTGCGGCTTACTATTCCCGAAAGAAATTTTTAGGTCGACCACAATTCTATATACAATCAAGTGCATTTTCTTATCTTCTCCAGGTCCGATCATTTTCTGGACTCACCTTACTCAGGCCTGGCGGGGTGTAGGTAGAGTGGCATACTTAGGGTGCAGGACCAGGCTAAGTCGATAGCACACTCGGGACCTAGATTGGCTTGGCGTTCAGGCGAGTAGGCAATTCAACAATGTTAAGACCCAAAAGAATTAACAATGCAACTTGAATTATATACAAATTGCTCGAGCTAAAGTTTCTTGAGAATTGCACAACTTTGTTATAGACAAGAAAGAGAAAGATAAAAAAGAATGAGTCTGTACAAAATACATGCACGTGGAGTCTATTTTCACATAATGATGTCTTTCATTATAGGTCCGGGGTACAAGGGAAACAAGTACACTCTTAGGGTATGGAACCAGGATAAGTGTGTTGCATTTCTTGTTTGACCCAAGGTAGCTTGCTACACTTTTAGTTCTGAGACTGTGTCAAGTGTTGCTTGAACTTTGCGGGCCTTCCGGGAAAGGTCCTGCTGTCCTCCCGGAGGAGCTACCCGACTCTGTACAATAACGCTATAACATACATCATATGTAATTACAGACTCACCTCCGTGATATTAAGCATAGAACTTATAGAGGTGCTCAATGTTCCAAGGATTAGGGAGCAGTGTCCCATCCTCGGTTGCCAAGCGAACGCATTCGGGGTGGGATACTTTGATCACTCGAAAGGGTCCTTCCCAGCTGGGGGAAACTTTGTCTAACACTTCTCGAGTTTTTATTCTCCGTAGCACCAGATCGCCTTCCTCGAGCTGTCGGTTATGCACATGCCTTTGGTGATAGCGCTGGAGCTCTTGGCGGTATCATGCATTTTGGACAGCTGCTTGACACCTTCCCTCTTCAACGAGGTCAAGGTCTTCACGCCGGAGTTGGGCCTGCTGGCTTTGTGGAAGGTCCGGACCCGAAGCGACCCCAAGGTAATTTCTGGAGGAAGGACTGCTTCAGCTCTGTACACCAGGAAGAAGGGTGTCTCTTCAGTTGACCGGTTTGGAGTTGTCCTATTTGCCCACAAGGTGGGCGGAAGCTCTTCAATCCAGTTGGATCCATGTTTTTCTGGTGCTCATATGTGCGTGTCTTGAGTCGTTTTAGGATTTCTGCATTTGCTCTCTCAGCTTGGCCATTGCTTGCCGAGTGAGCTACGGAAGCGTAGCTGACCTGAATGCTGAGGTCTTCGAAATATCCTTGGAATGCAGAACTTGTGAATTGGGTCCCGTTGCCAGTTATGATATTGTTTGGGACTCCAAATCTGCATTTTGTGGACTGCGAGAAATTGATAGCTGATTGCTTGTTTATTGTCACAATTGGAGTTTCTTCCGGCCACTTGGTGAACTTGTCGATGGCGATGTACAGGAACTTGTAACCTCCGACGGCTCTTGGGAAAGGTCCCAAGATATCCATACCCCACACGGCGAATGATCATGTCGGAGGTATCATTTGTAGAGGTTGAGCTGGTGTGTGACTTTGGTTCGCATGAAACTGGAATGCTTCACATTTCTTCACTAGCTCAGTTGCATTCTGGAGTGATGTAGGCTAGTAAAAACCATGCCGGAAGGCTTTACCGACCAACGTGCGGGAAGACGCGTGTTTCCCACCCTCGCTTCCATGGATTTCCGCGAGGAGCTCGAGGCCTTCTTCCCTTATAATGCACCGCATTAGGACGCCATTGGAACCACGACGGTAGAGATCCCCTTCTACCAGTGTGTATATTTTAGCCAAACTGACTATCCGATCAGCAGACACATTGTATTCAAGAAGGATGTTCTCTTTCAAGTAGCTCTGGATCTTCGAGATCCATGCATCGGGGCTAACTTGAGCTTCTGAGTCTTGCATGCTGGGTTGCTCGGAGCTTCCTACAGCACGTACGACCCTTGATGGATGCCATGGTAACAGGGCCATCGGGACCGCCAACTTCGAGGTGCTGGTCTCACCCCCTTCGCTCAGTTCGGCAGGCTGAGCTATTGGTCTTGACAATCTCTGGACGAAGGTTCCGTCGGGAACCGGCGCTCCGTTTGAAGCTTTCGTCGAGAGTTCATCAGCTTCAACGTTGTTGAGACGTTGGACATAGCAAATATGCAGGACTTCGAAATCCTTCTGAAGCTTCTAGACTTCAAGTAGATATGCAGTTAGTTGAGGGTTGTTGCAGCAGCATTAACCTTTGACTTTTTTATAATGAGTTGTGAATCACCCTTTACCAACAGCTGCTTGAGCCCATAGATTAGTGCTTCATACTCCGCCATGTTGTTGGTCGCCTTGAAGTCAATGGTGAACCATGTATTTGACCTTATCCCCGGTCGGAGCGAGGAGAAGGATTCCAGCTCCGGCCCCCTGCTTCTGCACGGAGCCGTTGAAGTAGAGAGTCCAGTGAGGATCAGTGAAGACCGGAGCCTTGGGTTCCGGCTTCTGCTCACTGGGGACCCCAAGATTTGATGGAGAGGGGGTCCATTCCGCCACAAAGTCTGCCAATGCTTGACTCTTGATCGCTTGTCTTGGGACGAATTCAAGATCGAACTCGGCTGATTCCGCTGCCCACTTTGCAATGTTCCCAGTAGAGTTGGGGTTATGCAAGATTGCACGCAGTGGATAAGAGGTTACCACTGAAATCTTGCGAGCTTGGAAGTTGTGATGAAGCTTCCTAGAGGCAATAAGAACTGCATAAAGCAGCTTATGCACCTCTAAGTACCGAGTCTTGGCATCATGAAGTACATCACTGATGAAGTATACTGAGCGCTGTACTGTCCGGACCCTCCCAGAGGGGCCCGGAGCTTCCTCCTCATCAACCTAGACCCTCAGGGAGGGGCCCGGACCTTCTTCGGTGACCTCCGGGTTCTCACTAGAGGAACCCGGAGCTTCTTCTGATGTGACCCGGACCTTCCTGGAAGGGTCCAGAGCTTCTTGTTCAGCAATATTAACTCCTTCATTTGAAGGAGGTTGATCCTCTGACGTCTTGCCTCGTGGATCCGGGTCTGGAAGCTAGGACTCAGACTCGCCTTCAGGTAGCTCCGGACATTCCCGGAGGGGTCTGGATTCCTGAACTTGGGATGGTTCTGGTCTTTACGCAACCAGGACCATGCTGACAACTTCGTCAGTTGTTGAAATGTAAAGCAGAAGTGGCTCACCATGATTCGGAGCTACCAAAGTTGGTAAAGTTGTGAGGAGCTGCTTTAACTCTTGGAAAGCCTTTTCTGCTTCTTCAGACCATTGGAATGGTCTAGACTTCCTCAACAATTTGAAGAAGGGTAGCGCCCGTTCCGCCTGTCTTGAGATGAACCGCTGAGGGCTACTAGACACCCATTCAGCTTTCTGACATGCTTGATGTGGGCAAGCCGCATGTCTTCAATCGCATTAATCTTGGCCGGATTCGCCTCTATTCCTCGGTGGTTCACCAAGAATCCAAGAAGCTTTCCGGAGCTAACCCCGAAGACACACTTCTCTGGGTTCAGCTTTGTGCGTGTGATTCGCAATTTGTCGAAGACAGCTTGCAAGGTGTCAAAAAATGATTCCTTGTTCTTGATCTTGACGACAATGTCATCGACGTACACTTCCACTACATCTCTGATGAGCTCTCCAAAAGTTTTGTACATAGCTCGCACAAACATTGAAGCAGCATTTTTGAGACCGAATGGCATGGCAGTGTAACAGTATAATCCATCTACTGTGATGAAGGTGGTATGCTCTTCATCTTCCCTAGACATTCTGATTTGATGATACAAAGAATATGGGTCTAGGAAACACAGTAATTCACACCCGGAGGTGGAATCCACTATCTGATCTATTCTATGTAGTGGGAATGGATCCTTTGGACATGTCTTATTCAGTGTTGTGTAGTCGATACACATCTGAAGCTTCCCCATCGGCCTTAGGTATAATGACTGGGTTTGCCAGCCATTTTGGGTGGAAGACTTCCCGGATGAATCCAGCTTCGAGCAACTTCTTCACTTCTTGACGTATGAAGTTTTGTCGCCCTATTAATTGCTTCCGAGGCTTCTGATGTATAGGCCGAGCGTCAGGATAAATCTTCAGATTGTGCTCAATCACTTCCCTAGTGATCCCAGGCATTTGTGACGGTTGCCAGGCAAACACGTTGACATTAGCCCGGAGGAAAGTGATGAGCGCGAGTTCCTATTTGTCTTTCAGGCCTCCCAATATTCGAGTGGTCTGAGCGGCGTCGAAACCAATTTGGACGACTTTGAAGGGAATGTCGGTGTCGCCGCTTGGCTGCACACGAGGTGCAGAAGTTGAGCCTCGATGACGAATGCTCGGGGGCTTCGGAGCTTGCTCCTTTCCAGATTTTTCCTCCAGCACTGTAGCAAGCGCATGGAGTTCTTCCAGAGCTGTAACTCCGATGGTGTGATCTCCGCGGATCCGGACAACGCCTGAGGGTGTTGGCATATTCAACACCAAGTAGCCATAATGAGCAACAGCCATGAATTTGTACAAAGCTAGCGTGCCGAAGATGGCCTTGAATGGCAAGTTGATATGTGCCACGTCGAAGACCAACTTCTCGGTCCTATAATTCTCCCGAGTTCCGAAGGTCACCGGGAGAGTAATAGCACCGGGTGGAGTTATGGCCCCAGACGTACTCCGAAGAAAGGTCGGGAGGGGTGAAGATCCGAAGGTCAGAGCTAAAGCTTGAAGAAGGCTTCAAAGCTTGAGAGGTTCAGCCCCGAAGCTCCATCCACCATTACGTGGTGGAGCTGGATGTTATTGATGGTCGGAGATAACATCAGCGGAAGTTGACCAGCTCCGATCATGTTCCGGGGGCAGTCCAAAGCATCGAAAGTGATGTCAGTGTCAATCCACTTCGGATGAGGCTCCGCCCTAGTAGCGGGAGCTACAGAGGCCATGTCCCGACAGATTGTCTTGAGGACACGACGGGAGGTGATCTCCCACGAACCACCAAAGATAGTGCTCATGGTCTTCCGACACTCGTTGTTGGAGACGTCGGAGTCATCGTCAACGGAGGTGTAAACAGCCATCAAGACCTTTTTGGGGTCCTGAAATCCAAACTCCTCTTCAGCCAGAGCTTCGTCGACTTTTTGTTTTCCTTCCCTTTGACAGAAAGGAGCTTCTTCCCGATGCTTATTGTAGTGCTCGGCGAGGTTCTGGACCTCTCGGCAGTTTTCCAGGTTGGGCCTGTCAGTCTTGTGTATGGGGCACCATGATGAGGACATCACTTCTATGGATACAAACAACACTCCATTGAACATACAAGACGCAATCAATAGAGTTCATACACAACAATTTATTTCATAGGTGAACTCGTTCTTATATATTTCCTTATATGTTTTTTAGCATAGATTGCTACTTAATGATTTAATTGTGATTAGGATCCATGGAGAGGTTCAAGGAGTACTTGGAGGAAGTATTAGGGACGTGGAAGACAAGAGAATTCGTTCAAAGAAGATGGAAACCGAACCAAACTCCAAATCGTATCCAACTCGGAGTCCAGGAGCAGTACGCACTAAAACGGACTCCCAAGACGCATACGAACTCCGTTTTGGACGTTCCACATATGCACAGAAAGGGGAGAGGAAAAAATTTCCAATGGACCTGGTCTAATATCAAAATTCCTTCGGAGTTATCCGAAATTGTCGGGACAATATCGAGTACAGAATCTGTCAGGGTGCTGCGCCACCATATTGGGCCATTGGGCCTTGTATCAAGTCTAAGTCCATTATTTTCGTATATTAGGGTTAGGTCACGACCCTAACACCCCTTGGACGTCCTCCCACCTATATATACTCCATGATAGCCGCCATAGACAATTGAGTTTTGCTTAGATTAATCTGTTATATACAGTTTTGCTGTTCATCGGTTTGTGAGACCCCAACTTAGCAATTCAGATTGCTTCTATCTTGTTCTTGCTTGTGTTCTCGGTTGCACTTGCAGGGATTAGCCTTATTGGCGAGGTCAATCGTGTGCAGCACGGTTGATAACCAACAGAGCGGTGGTGTAGTGATTGCAGGGGTTGTTCATGTTCTACTCGAGAGCCTCGGATCATCAACGTCGAGATCTCCATCAATCGACTTACCCATTACCTATCGGAAGATCGGGCCTAAACCTACTCATCAATTGGTATTAGATTTCCAGGTTGTCCGTGAGGTATCTTTGTTTTCCTTCCATTCGATCGGTTTTGTTTCGTACCTAGAGTCCACAGAAAAGCCGCACAAAAAAAAGAGGAAAAAAACAACAACAAAAAAAACAGAAGTGCTTGCATTCTTTGTGTCATCTAGTTTTGTCTCATGTCTTGCTAGCTTGAACTACTAGGAACATATTTAGGCCAGCAATTTTGACAAGTACTTTGGACACTTATTCAACTTTACTATCTAATTTCATTGTTGCTAATCCTTGCTACATATAAAGTGCCATCCAAGCTACACTTTACTCTTGAGCAGAATCGATACACCTTTGCAATCATCCCACTCTTCATTGGTTTCTTCATATCGGCCACCGTTTGCCACCTGCAGTGTCGGTAAGAACACTTGTAAGAGCGTGGTAAGATGCTTGAGAGTGTGTGATTCCACTTCCACTTTGCCATTATCCTTTGTAGTTGATAGGGATAACATATTTTTTTTGTTGTCTTCTGTTTGCTACTAACAATGTCAGGTAAAAGCAAGAATCATGCATTATATGCTGAGATGATGGACATGATGAAGAAGGCGATGGAGTTGCTCACTAAAAATCAAACATCAACCAAGGTTTCACATGACATTCAGACCACCTTTACAACACCTTCCATAAGAAGTAATTACATTCTCCCATCTCTTCCTTCTTATGATGGTTTTGGTTATCATGAATATATTACTTGGGAAATAGAGGTGGATAAATTTTTTGGACAGTGTCATATGTGTGAGAGGAGAAAGATTAGAAATATTGCAAGTGCATTAGTAGATTGTGCATTAACTTGGTGGAACAATTTAAATGAATTAGAAAAACCTCGAACATGGAAAGAAACGAAAATTCTTATGCGAGAAACTTTTGCTAATGTATCTATGTGCAAAGAAGAAATTCAGCAATTTGAGGAGAAATTTCTTGTTGTACCTCCTTTTGTGTCTAACATTTTGCAGGACAATATAGAAAATAATATAGATGATGCAAAAGAGAACGAGGCTTTTGACAACACTTGTGAAATTTTAGATGGATCAACTCATAATGCACTCGAAATCACTGCTGAAAATGGTAAGGCAAAACATTCTACAAATACAGAAGGTGAGAAGTTTTTGGATGTTCTGAATTTTTCCACCAATCATGCTATTTTCGAGGAGCAACTATCACTACTACAAAAAGCATTTTTACAGGCGCCTCAATTTTTCAAACACAGGCGGTCCTTAAAAATATGCGACTGTGATGACGAATTATATAATAACCGTCTGTGATGAAAGAACAACACAGGCGGATTTTAAAGAACAACCGTCTGGGTAAATACATGATCTTCAGAATCGGTTCTTAATTAAGAACCACCTGTAATGCAACGAACTTCACAAACGGATTTTAAGAAACAACCGTCTGGGTAAATACATGATCTTCACAGACGGTTATTAATTATTAACCGTCTGCAATGCAATGAACTTCACAGGCGGATTTTAAGAAACAACCGTATGGGTAAATACATGATCTTCACAGACGGTTATTAATTATCAACCGTCTGCAATGCCATGAACTTCACAGACGGATTTTAAGAAACAACCGTCTGGGTAAATACATGATCTTCGTTGGCGGTTCTTGATTAATAACCGTCTGTAATGCAATGAACTTCACAGATGGATTTTAAGGAACAACCGTCTGAGTAAATACATGATCTTCGTTGGCTGTTCTTAATTAATAACCGTATGTAATGCAATGAACTTCATAGCCGGTTCTTGATTAACAACGGCCTGAGAAGATCATGTATTTTCAGTGGCGGTCATTGTTTAATTATCATAAGCGGTTTTCATTGAAATTACAGGGATGTAGTTGCAATTATATATCACAGCCGCATGTAGTCGTGCAGGCAAAATTGTATCAGGAAAAAAACACAGATGAGCTAGCGGATACTAGTACAGTAATGCATTATAGGAAATGCTCGATCACCAGTGAGGCTGGCTTAATTGTGATAATACACCATTAGAGGCTTTACAATTGTTCAAAGATAATTTCTTTACACACTGAACAAAAATCATGCTACATTCATTGTAGATCGACGATGAAGCTCCCATCGATCAATCTAAATTGTACCGTCCTGCTTGCTCCCGAACACGTCTCTTATATTCCGCTGGATCCTGAAAATATTGACATTATTTAAATTAACAAATGTCGAAGGAGGAATGAATAACCTACATTGGTCACTAAGTCAAAGTGTCATCTAACCTTTATAAGTAGATTATAGCAATCATTTTCAACATCAGGCACATTTGGCTGATGCAGCAAACGCTGAACTTCAAGTAGTATAGTTTTGATTGTAAAAGCACTGCACCACCCCTACGAAATATAATTTAAGCAATATAAGAAACCAGTTCAAATAAGTTCGACAAAAATTATAAGTAATAATTACATGAACAAAATAGGTCTATCTTACAGTCTCTTGATCAAGAATCCCGACGCAGAGTGCTCCCGAACGATGGACATTTGGGTGGAAGAACCCAATTGGAAAGGAGCATCTTGGAGGCACCAAGGGATAGTCCTCAGAGAAGGAGATTGTCAGGGGGTAGTAACCATCTTCCCATTCAGTCTGCAAAAGAAATTTATTAATAGGAGGACGATAGTTAAACTCATATTGTGCTTGTTCTTCATGACTTACCCATTCTTTACCGGGGACGATGCACTGCCACTTCAATAAATCTCCCGATTCAGGCTACGCAGAGAAACCCTACGCGGAGAAATTGAAAATACCAAAAACAAACAACACGGAAAAACAAACTACAGTTAAGTTCATCAGTCCATTACAGATACATATGTATATACAACCATGTGACCGGTGTGCCATATGTACATACATGGGGATGGTTCTTGCGCCACGCCAAGCGCTCCTCCTTCAATCGGCTACACGCCCGAGACATCATTATCTGAAGAAAGACCAAACTTCCAAACTTCCAAATCATTGAGTCCAAACGCATATGTACACAAATGCAAAAGGACACAATCCATATACCAACATTGTTCTAAGTTGATTTCAGAAGATACAAATATATACAATATATATCATCTCGCATTGCTATATACATTTTTTCCAGCATTGACATCTTCTCGCATATAGGGTTTCAAATTCTTTTTAATGCTTCTCTCTACGCGCTTGATGTTTTCTGGTTCGGTGAAAAGGTACATCTCTTCATACTGATTATATTCCTCTTCATTATCTCCCACATTGTCAACCCCAACAATATTTTGCTTTCCAGAAACAACTACGTGCAACTTCTCAGTTTCTGGATCTTGAACATAAAAAACTTGTGCAACATTATCGGCGAGAACCCACAGGTCATCTTTGTAACCCACTTTATTCAAGTCTACCAGTGTCAGTCCGTAATTGTCCACTTTCAAACCATCAGGATGTTTGACCCATTGGCACTTAAATACGGGCATTACCATTCTTTCGCCATAATCGAGTTCCCATATTTCCTCTATGAACCCGAAGTATGTGGTCTTCTGCCCTTGTGAATCATAAGCCTCAATACGAACACCACTATTTTGTGCAACACTCTTACCGTCTTTTTCTTTAGTGTAAAATGTGTAACCATTGATGTCATATGCTTGCCATGATGTTACCAAAGCAGATGGGCCACAAGCTAACTTTTTCATTGTTGCCTCTTCTATAGTGTTTCCGTATGATATATTTTTGTCCATTAACCATTCAGTGAAACATCTTCTGTGCTCTTTCATGATCCAGTCCTCTTTGCGGTCTTGGTTTTTATCACGAAGCTCAATTTGGTGTTCCTCGATGTACGGCTCAGCTATTGCGAGCTGTTGTGGTACACCAAAATGTGCACGGTGTACATTCTTGTAATCTTGAACAATAAAAGTTTTCTTACCCACTTTGCCTCTCCCACGTAGTCTACCCTCATGTACCGGTATAGGCACACCTATCGATTTTCCATCTTTGATGTAATCAGCGCAACCCTCAATCACTTCTTCAGTGGTGTATCCTTCCATAATTGAACCCTCTGGGTGAGCACGGTTCCGCACATAACCTTTTAATACTCCTAAATATCTCTCCAACGAAAACATATGATGTAAATATAGTGGCCCCAATGCTTTTATCTGATCAACAAGATGTATGATTAGGTGTACTTGCATATCAAAAAAGGATGGTGGGAAACACATCTCAAGCTTGCACATTGTCTCGACAATGTATGTTTTCAGATAGTCTAAATCTTCACGTGCTATCACCTTTTGCGATACTGCATTGAAGAAGTAACACAAACGTGTGATGACAACTTTTATATGCTCAGGTTTGATTACTCTTATTGCAATGTCAAGGAAAATTGTCATCATCATGTGACAGTCGTGAGAATTATAACCGAATAAAGACAAGTCTTTCATCGAGACTAGTTTGCGGATATTGGATGAGAAACTTGTGGGCACTTTGATCCCACGCAAGCATTCGCAAATTGCTTTTTTCTCTTCTAGCGTCAAGTTGTAGCTGGCTGGGGGAAGGTAATGCTTCCCGTTCGCCTTTTCTACTGGATGAAGCTCTGGTCTCAAATCAAGATTTACTAGGTCCATACGTGAATTTAATCCATCCTTTGTCTTCCTCGGCATGTCCAGCAAGGTCCCAATGATGCTGTCAAATACATTCTTTGTAACGTGCATCAAATCAATACTATGGCAAAATTCCAGATTCTTCCAATACGGAAGATACTTGAAAAAAATTGATTGTTTCTTGAAAGCCATGTCAGTTGTATCATCCGAAGATGTACTTTTCTTTCTCTTAATTCCTTTACTCTTTTTTCCCTTACCGAAAGCAATATGAATGTTCTTGACCATTTCAAACACAAGTTTTCCACTGTAAGGTTTCGGTGCAGTATCTTTTTCGATTTTGTTATCAAATTGTTCTTTCATCTTCCTATACTTGTGTGTATCTGTCAAGAACCGTCGATGTCTCATGTACACCGTCTTTCTGGATGAAGTGAGGTATAGATATCCAGTTCTATCCACGCACCTAACGCAACCTTTCTTCCCTTTCATTTGTCCCGATAATGTAAACAGTCCGGGATAATCATGCACGGTAACGAATATCATTGCTCTTAGCGTGAAATACTCCCGCTTGTACTCATCCCATGTACGTACCCCTTCATTCCACAATTTCGCCATATCTTCCATTAAAGGTTCCAAGAACACATCAATTTCGATGCCGGGTTGTTTCGGACCTTGGATAAGAACAGATAATAAGATATATTTCCTTTTGTGACACAACCACGTCGGTAGGTTGTACATAGTTAAGACCACGGGCCATGTGTTGTGTATGCTCCTTTTTTCACCAAACGGATTCATTCCATCTGTACCCAAGGCAAACCTCACATTTCTGATTTCCTTCGCAAATTCTGGATACTGAATATCAAAATTTTTCCACCGCGTTGCATCACCAGGGTGTCGTATATGTTTTTCATTCTTCTTGCGTTCCTCGGAATGCCAACGCATAAGTTCAGCCTCCCTAGGGTTTGAGAACAAACGCTTCAAGCGATCAATTACCGGAAGGTACCACATCACCAATGCAGGAATTTTTCTCTTATTCTTCCCGTCTGCATCGCCAGAAGTATCGTCATCGTCACCTTCAGGACCAATAATAAACTTTTTATTCTTCTGAGTCTTTTTCATGTTGGTAACATACTGGTGATTTTAGTCCTTCTTATATCTACTGACACCACAAATGGGGCATCTAGTTGCGAGCTCATGCTCTTTGCGATACAGAATACAATGGTTCACACAAGCGTGTATTTTTGTCACACCTAGTGCCATCGGGCAAAGAAGTTTCTTCGCTTTATAAGTGCTTCTAGGCAGTTTATTTGGATTTGGAAGAATTTCTGCCAGAAGATTCAAAAGATCAGAGAAACTACAATCGGACCATCCGTGCGTAGCTTTCAACTTTAGTAGTTCTAAGACTGCACGCAATGTAGTAAACTCTTTATCACAACCGTTTGATTCATCATACAAAAGCTCTGTGGCCGCATTCTGCAATGTCTCCATTTTACTTAAACCTTTGCTTGCTCCCATAGAAGTCAGTACATATGGTTCAATGTGACGCAACATCTCCTCACAATCGAACTCATCATCATCATCACCAGCTTGATTGTCACTACCATCATCGATATGAACATTATCATCATCTGAGCCTCTCTCATCATCTTTATCCACATCATGTGTATCTAACTCACCATGCTCTTTCCATATTGTGTAGTTATTTTTGAAACCTCTTTTCACCAAATGAGATTGGATTACTATAGTATCCGTCCAAGCAATCTTATTTTCGCAGTCGATACATGGACATAATATGTAATCTATCTTTTGCAACTTCGCATGTCTCTTGGATGCTTCAATAAAATTTGCAACATTACGAATGTACATAGGATCGGGTCTTGGCATGTTATACATCCACGCTCGACGGTCCATGCTTCAATAATAGAATTTTTTGTCAGATTTACAAAATTTGGCCACAAATATTCTCTAAAGGTCTTCTATAAAATGAATTTACAGAGACATAACAAGTATGATTAGGGCGACTAATGTAGGAGATGGGCGACGTCTTGAGGCGGACGGAGTCAAAGGGGGAAACAGGCCCAGCAGCATGGGCTAGGTCTGGGTGGGATCCAGTCTGTTATATCGGGAAACAAGGCCCAGATGCATCTTATATATATTACAATAGCATCTGTTAATTAAACATCATATTCATGTCACATAATAGGTACAAAAAGGAAACAATCCATATAGTCCATACATCAATATACCAGAACACAATCCATACAGTCCTTACACATGCAAAAGGACAGAATCCATATACCAGAACACACAAAACTAATAGCTTATCAGCTAATGAAAATATACAAAGAAAAAGTAAGGAAACTACATTTACCTTGCAGAGGCGTCAGCACGGTGGGGAGGCGTCAGCACGGTGGGCCGGCTGGGTGGAAAAGTGGCGGTGCGGGGTTGAGCGGCGGCGCGGAAGTATGGGCTGGGCGGCGGAGCGGCGGCGTGGCGCAGGGGAAATTTCAACAGCCTGGCGGCGTCGATATAAATTCTCCAGGGTTGCGTTTTGACTGCGGTGAGGGGTCCTTATATAGACGTAGGTTTTTCACAGGCGGTTTTTAACTTTATCGCAGACGGGTTTTACTTACCAACCGCCTGAGATGATGTTTATTAATTAAGAAGTAAATATCTTCACAGGCTGTTGGTACTTAATAACCGCCAAGGAAGATTTTTAACTCAGGCGGGTATTACTTAACAACCGTCTAAGATAATGCCAACTGAACAAAATATTTTTAAAACTTGTATAGCTGACGTTGAAATGTTATGGTAAATATCAAATTAATTTCTACTCACATATTATTC